>JAQRGC012120346.1:0-10742 GCA_028659135.1 Plantago lanceolata
AATTGTTGAGGTTGCAACAACACTGATCAAAGTTTACCTATCACAAAGCTCACAATAACAACTAAACCACCAAGAACCAGCTGCACCAAATCAAACACACACAGAAACCCAGAATACAGAGCAATAACGATAAGCAAGAAAAGACACAAGATTTAACGTGGTTCGGTTCTGAATAACCTACGTCCACGAAGATCAAACTAGCTTCACTATACTATCACAATCCGCTAGTACAAGTCTTTAACCAATCAAACTTAATTGAGCTGCAAATTTAGCTACCAAAACGTGAAGAAGATGAAGAAAAAGAAGAAGAAAGAAGATAAGATAAGTTTATATATACATAATAATATGCAAGCTTGATTGCATATTACAGGTATATGTATGAACTAGCTATTGAGTTTTCCTCTTGCAAGTGATCATGAGGAACTCCACCAAAGGCAAGTCATAGAGGCAAAGGGAAGGTCACGCCTTTCTTCCAGGCTTTCATTTTCCTGTTTTCTTTCTTGTTTCTTTTCACTTTCGTTACGTACACTGCGTTGTTGTATTCGTATTCAGTTGATTTGCAAACTTGTAACTGAGGTTCCGTGTAGATCTAATTCTATGGGGTTCATCTTTCGAAAGCAAGGCTTTTGATGTTTGTACTATATTGCTCTCTGATGAATGAAGCGATATCATTTATTTCGAAGAATAAATCATCAATTTTAGAGAATAGAATCCATAACTAGATCTTCTTTACGTGTTACATAAGTGTATGTCTTTATGGGAACATAAGGTTTCTACATGTGCTCGCAGCCTTGTACTCATTTCTTTCATGTGAAAATCAGGGCAGTACTGTTTTTCCTCCTGTGGAGAGAAATTTCACTAAATTGGGAACGATTCTGATTATGCTGAAATTAGCATTTGAAGCTGCAATTATTCATTCATCTGACATTCTTATTGAAGAAATTATGTTGTTGGCATTGTCAACACATCTTGTATTTGTCAAGTACCTAGGTTTATGCAACCGTTCAATCTGTCATAATAATTTCCGTTCAAACACAAACCCTGTAATATGACCGTAATTTGAGAGCTGGATAAATTAATACTCCACTTCTGCTTTAAGACAAATGCTAGTATAACATTACACTTTCTTAGCAACTTAGGCTATGTTATTTGAACCGAATGGGCCTGAACTAGAGTCTAAAAAACAACCGATCACATCTAAACTGAATGAACCTGAACTGAATGAATTTTCAAACTCAGACGAAGAAAACGAAGCCTTACTACTACCCAAAACAAGCACAAGAAAATAATAGGTACTGTATACATGTAGACTTCTCAACGAGCCGTTGATAACATCACATAACACAACATAACGGAAGAAAAAGAGAATTCTGCAATTTATGATTTTGGTTATGCAAAAGGTATACCAATGGCAAAAGTTCCACAACAATTGCCCTAGTACTGTTACTCTCACTCAGAATAGAGAGGAGACATTTCTCGTCTATCTTTAAACCTCAATATTGTCAGTCAGTCATCAATCCCCCATATATATCCTCTGGGGCAATCAAATTCTAATTCATACTGTCCTAGTATAACTGTTGCCAAATTTGACAAATAATCTTATTTATCATCATCATCATTGTCGTCATATCACCTTGTTCTTCCCCATCTTGCAGCCAGCTAATCAAGCTCTAAACTCTTTTTCATAGCTTCATAAACCATATAAGTTATGCTTGCTGCTGGTACAACTTTCAGGAGATTTGGAAAAAGCCCTTTATAAAATCCCCGCATCCCTTCATTCTGATATGTTTTCCAGAATACACCTGACATGCTACTGTGATTACGCTGCGCTTGCATTCTGGAGAAAAAGAACTTGTGTGTTAATGTAACAAACATAAAACAACTTATGGATAACAAATCAGAAAAGCTTTTTACTAATTTGCGGGATAAATTATAGCTGAGAAGGGCTTATGGTTATGGCATGCGGAACTTACCGTGTCCTTACCACCTGCAGGGGATAAACACATGTAGCTCCCAGAGATCCTGATATTGTTCCGCAAGTGAGTTGCACAAGAGGACCGGGCTCTGCATGAAGTTTATGTTTTTTTTATCACTCTTTAGTATCATGCATGTAATAAAATATAAAATGACAAACAAGGAAAATAGGGGATATACACATCCTAATGTTTTACAAAATTACAGACACCTTTCACCAAGCAAATGGCATTTTAAACACATTCTAACAGACCAACAATTCTTAAAAGGTTACATGTTGCCTCAATGCATGAGGCTATATGTGATGCTTCTAGGAGAAGCAAGTTTCTTATAAACAATTGGGTGTAGATGTAGTGTAGGCTGTAGCTACTGAATATAAACACGGAATGGAGGTACATGTAGGTTTAAGCGACTATTCGGTAGTCAGTAATCTGATATAGAAACTTTAAGGCACAGCATTTATCAGACCAATAAAAGACCAGTAACTATTCTCCAACACCATGTTTAAAATATTTATGTATTATTTCCAACATGCCAAAGACTGACTCCAGACACAGCTTACTGTCACACTATGCAAAAGGGATTCATTACCCAGTTACATATAGATATGGGGTCTGTATTATTTCACAAATATACCCCAACTTGGGAAAGATGCTTGAGTAACATAACCACAGAAATACATATGTATGAATATCTTACCGCCATCATGAAGGATGTGTTTCCGAGACATGTCTTTCAATGTCTCATACGCAGCTAAATCAATGCCCGCATAAGGAATAATGCCAAGAAGAGACGGTATTAACCCTCTATAAAAGGCTCGAGGACCCTCCTGAACCAAGATATCTTTCGATAATTTCCCTATGTTTGGAACAACCCCACTTTCACAAGAAAAAGTTTGTAATCGAGTTTTCACAAGATCCATTGGGTAAATAGCAGTTTGTGCCACAGCTCCAGCCAACCCACCAGCTACCAGCCGGCCCCCAGTTCCAATATCCCCATTACCTTCTCCAATAAAATTCTTCAACATTTCATACACGTAAAATTTGATGGCACTTTCTGGTGCAACCTTAATTACATTAATCCCATTTCCCCGGAAGAAACCCAAAATACCACCTTCTTTCCATATATTCTTTACTGCAGGGCCTATTGCAGCATGTGAGGTCTGAACTTGCAAAACAACCTTTAGTCGATCAAGAGGTGCAGTTGAAGTACGTGAAGCAGCTCCAGCCACCCCTCCAGCTATTAGATATTTGCTGGCATGAACATGCTTGCTAATACCTTCAGGAATCACAGCCTGTTCACCTATATCTACAAGATATACACGTTCCCAGTACCTATAGATGTTCTCCAAAGTAGCTTCATGTGGATAAAGCAATAGAAAATCTCTCCAGTCTTCAAAAGTAATTATACCATTGTTGTCCTTGTCGACGTGCTCAACAAAACTAGCAAGTTCATCATCATCCATTTCTATCCCTGAAAAAACAAACTGCCAAGACTTGTAAGATGAATAAACATTTTACTCACAAGTCACAACATATCCATAACCTCTAAAATTAAATGGTACTTGACTTCAGTGATAAACATACACTCAAATAGTAAATACATCATTCATCAGTAATATTAGTTCATGGATTTTATTGGTTCGGTAACAACTAACAACTATATGCACTCCATGGCCTAAATTCAGCCCATGCGATGCTTTGAGAAAAAAACTTGGATTTCCTACAGGCATTCCAAGTCAGATAGAGAACAATAAAAGATGACAGACGAAATGGAACAATAAATATTCCAAGAATATTGACAAGTCTGATAAACCGTTCTGCATTATAAAGGAAGAGTAAAAAACTTTTTGCATAACTTGAATCCTAGACTGATGAGCAACAGGTAAGTGATGGAGGTACTAGAGAAAGGACTAGGATGTCTTTTAAATAGTTGACTTAAAGAACCACTCGAGCATTAAATCACCAAACATGCCGACTTGCCAAGAAAAGACTACTAAGTTGGTTGGCAAATACTGCAACAAGCTAAGCTACCTTGCTGAATTATATCACCATTTTATTAATTTCTATGCATAGAATTTCATGGGGGACTACAGATTTAAATCCAGGTCAACCTAAATAAACCGTAGTTTAGCGCCATGCAGTAATTAATAAGATAGACGAAGGATTTAATTTTTATGTCTGCAATAACTCTTTTGACCTGCAGCTCTATTAGCTGGGTTTTCTGTACCTAGATATATTGTGTCAATTATATCATGCTCAAGGAACTATAAAACAGTCCCTGGCACACTTATAAATAAGAAGTTGAAGCCATTAGCCACTACTCCAAGAGTGCCCAAAGGAGCATCCAAGTGGTGGAACCGTGGAAACATCAACTTTGGTGAGCTTGATCAAGGGGCACTGAGCATAAATTCTCTTGGAAGCGCTCCCCAGTCCAAATGTGTGTGTGTGTGTGTGTGGTTGAATTGAATGAGAGAAAAAGGCACTGCTCTAAGGAATCCTATTGATACACAAATAAGAGTACATAAATTGATCCCATAAAGTCCTTCCATATGTAATGCCACATAGCTATCCCGACTGAGAAAACAATTAAATAAAATTACGACATGATTATAAAACACCTCTTTCTCCCCGTCTAAGCTCGACAGAAAACCCAGTCCTTTCTTGCCCCCAAATGAATTGATACTAGTTGCAATTATGGGGAAAAAAAAATTACGAAGGGTAAACTATCCAATTCCTATACCAAAATGGGAATGCTATGTATCCTCCTTATGTTTTACTGATAAATAATATAAAAGTATGACTTATGTATATTGGCGCACTAATCTTGTTCTAATTTGATCACTTTTCATTAATGCGTATTTTACTCTTATGCATGGTATAAATACCATGTAGTACACACTTGTGACCTAATACCATCACTTCACTGGTTCTCCAAGTACCACATACTTTCCAAGAGAATTACTATAGCATCAAGAAGTAAAGAACCTCATAAGCCTTATGTACCAACACCTAAAGGCCAGTCACAAGTCTATCCTTCAAACATATTTTAACAAGCCTCTTAAGTTGGTCTCTCAATAGAATATTATGTACACTTAAGAATATGTTCCAATCATTCCTTGACGAAGAAGTATACATGATCCTTCCTATTTGACATCAAGAAGTGGAGAAAAGGAAATAGAATGAGACACAGTTTCAAATTCAATCCCATTACTAAGTCTACGGAAATATTTCGTGCCAACAATTAACTCGTATACAAGATGCATTAAGTTCTTGAATTCCAAAACTACTTTAAAGGGACGATAACGATCATAAATCAGATTCGCATCACTGAAAGCTTTAATAAGTCTTTCATTGACGTAAAACACACTCTAAGATTGCAAAGTACAAACGAGATCAATCACCCTAATCGTATCGCAGTCCACTTAAACAGCTTACTTCTCAACTCAATGAACTCTGTCCTTTCAAATTCCACTTTTTTGTTAGGAAGTAGGAACTATCTTAAAGGCCTAGACCCTAGACAATACAACTGATGCTCCATTGTTCTATAAGAGTAAGCTCGGCGTCTATATCCAATTGCTTAACCCACTAGTCCACTACATACAAGCCTAATACAATGAACAAAAAGATCATACACTCCCGAAAACATAAAAATGGCAAAACACATCACAGCAAACACAAACAGCGAGAGTTTCATAATCGTAAAGCATAACAAGTCACTCAAATCATCCAAACATTTCGATAAGGCATTGATATGATCAAGCTCAAAACCTAAAAACAAAAACAAGCAGATCACGAAAATCTGAAGAAAATGACAGCATACCAGCTTTAAGAAGAGCATCCAACAACTCCTCAGGCAAAATGCATCCATTATGCTCCACATCAATGGCTTGAAAAATCCTATACAATTCCAGCTCCTTGTCATCCATATACTTCCTAAACTCCTCGTAATCCACTCTCCCGTCCTGATTCGCATCGCACACTTCGAGCAGCTCCTTGGCAAACTTGTAATCCGCCGGAATTTGCATCGCCGATAAACCTTTCTCGATTTTGACATAATCCAAATACCCCGAATTGTTCGAGTCGAAGAAACCGAACAATCCCCGGATTCGGACCTCTCGCTCCTCCTTGGTCTCTCTGGAAGCGGCCAGGACGTGGTCGAGAGACACCGGGCCGGGCTTGTGGACCGGGTTGCAGCATCCGGATCGGGTCGGAGGGTCCTTGCTCTTCGTTGCGGCAGCTACTGGGAAATTGGCGTGCGTTGCTACTCCGGTAGACATGGCTAGGGTAACTCCTCGAATAATTTCTTCAGCTGGCTGGCTCACTGCATCATCATCATCGAGGAGTTTATGGGAATTGGAGGAGGATCCGAATAGAGTAATCGGGTTGGTAAAATGGATCTTATTTCTTCTTTCTTCTTCTGGTTTTTTCGGTGGAAAGTGAAGCACAGGGAATAATAATAATTAATTACTACTACCTTTGTTGGAGGAACCCCTACGCGTAATTATCACGGGAAGCGTTACTATTTTTATTAAGCATGATCTTTTCATTAAAAAAAAATGAAAAGGTAATTTATTCTTTTTTGTTAAATTATTATTGTGGAAAGAAGAAGAAGAAGAATCTGTTCCATATATACGGGCATAAAAGAATAAACCTAGATCTTTTCTCATATCATGACATCAAATACAGTATTTCTAGAATTTTATAAGGTCTTACCTTATTCGTAATAATCGGACTAAATTTAAAATGAACAAAATTTATATCTTCAATAAAATATTAAATACAATTAAATAACTTCGTCTAACACCCATCCATCTTATAATAAGACTCCGTTCAATAGGGTTGGGAGTTTTTAAACTGAATTGAACTGAACTTATCTGAACTGAACTGGACTGAATTGAAGTACAAATTTAAACTAAGCAAATCTGAACTGAACTGAACGGAAGACAACTGAAATTAAGGTGAACTGAACAAAGCCTAAGTTCGACGTAAACCTACCACAACTACCATTCACCCTTTCCTTTAAGGTCTTATTCTTTTTTAGGCCTTCTCATCGAATCGAATTTACATTTTATTTGACATGTTTGTCCTACGTGGCTTGAACATTATTTACGTTTAGATTTATTTTTGCATTTTCATATGTAATCGTAAAGACTATCCGTACTTCGTTTAATGAATGGACTTAAGTTAAAACAGGAAAGCTATCAAAATTACCATGCACACCATTGAAAATTTGAAATAAATAACAATCACTTTGAGGTTGCATACGAAGTAATGAAGGAACCATTGATGCAGTTACATAACATGCATACACCTAATCCCACACCAGTCACCACCCTTTTGCCCTGGGGTGTCAAAGGCTTTTGGGTTGGTAGCATCTGAACATAATCCAATGGTGAAGATAAGTTTAGTGAAGTCCTTGATGGCGATATGGCCTTGAGGAAAATCGACGTTGTAGTAGTATACGTTCGAGAGAAATTGATCCTGGCTCCAATACAATCAGGGGATCATAGAAACTGTTCGGTTCTGATCCGGTTTGTGATTTTCAGTTGAGGGTCTGCTGCTGAGGTTTGGAATATGAGTAAGAAAAGAAACTGGATTTCAGAAACAAACAAGCTGATATATATGAGCCTTATAAACTTTAATTCTGCACTGTAAACTTCATTTTTATGAGCCCTTGGTCTTATAATGCATATGATGAAGAGACAACTGAGTTGATGTTTTTTCAAAGAACAACCATCAGAAAAGATAATCTGTATACTATATCTTTACTCAATTTTACACAGAGATACAAATGTTGAAATACATATGGTATATCTTCACCCAATTTGAACATACATTCAAATGTTTCTCTAACATCTCCTGGCTTATTACACAACTAGTACATGTCTATACATCAAGAAAACTGCCACTCGAATATGTGAAAGGAGATGTTTGGATCACCTGTGGTAAAGGGCATATATAAGCTTCTCCAATAACAAAGCTAGCTGCAGCAGCAGATGAGTTCTCAGATCGCCCAAAGTCAAAATAACAAGCTCTATACTGCTTCATAGCCCTCTTCTCTTCCACTTTTGCTGTGGAACACCAAAATAACCACTCCAACAACTGCAGCTCCAAATAGAGCAATAGCCCAACCCATGTTCGATGTTTTCACTTCATTATGTGTCTGCATTAGAACATGAAACAGATCACTGAATTTTGGTTCACAAATTAACTCAACATTTTTAAGCATGTCAATCCCATTATGATCAGACAAGGCCTTGCACCGAATCTTCTTGTATTGATATTATTTACACTATGCCATATTCAACTTTTTCTTATTACTCTCAGGCAGAGCTTGCAAATACAGAGATGATCCATTACCAATTTAAGCATATTGCCAATACCAAGTATAATGCCATTTCTATTTTCCATATGTTACTCAACTGTGGTAAATTTTGAAAACAAGAAAGTTCTGCACGTTGTTGGATGATTGCTTGATCATAGAGAATAGTAAAACGGAGTTCTTACATGATCAGTTGAAGCATGGAGGACGTTGCTTGAACTTGCTACTGGATCAGCAATTAAGAGGTAAAAGAGACTCATGACTCCAGTGTGTCTCTGTGTACTATTATACATGGATACAAGAGTCAACATCTCCCCAGCAGAAACCTTGACAGAACCAGGTGAAGGATAACAAGTAGACATTCCGACAATGTAACCAGCCTCATTTCCAGCTTCATCTCCATTACCATAAATTGGAGTAGATGAACATATCTCTCTTCCTCCCTAGATCAGCAGACAAAAGACACTTTAAAAACAGGACTTTATATGATTCGTCCAAAAAGCCAAGAGACATTGTTATAATATGTATCTACCGTGGGAGAATCACATACTATAACCAGTTAAATTCATGACCAATATGTAAATAAAATTATATAGTCCACCATAGAGGATATATATAACAAAGTCAATTTAAGTTACAGATGTTAATCTACGTTTATACCTCTCCGTAAAGAGCTGCACCAACACCTCCTGCATGCTGGTGTCCAACTCCGTAGATTACATCACCACCAGTCGGCGAACTAACAGTTACCGATTTCTTATGTATGCATTCATCATTATCCGCTCCAGTAGGACAAGATTCAACATTAAACTCAATCTATACAAAACAAAACATTCAATCAATATGTTAGTTGAAATGTGTGAAAGAGGAATAATTAAACCTATAGAACATGTCATGAAACAGATTCTTACAGAATCATATATAAATGGATAGGAATCAATCAAATGGCATGAGAGATCGATATGATTTTTACCTGGCAAATATGTCTATCTCTGAGCCCTTTGGATTCATCTGCTTTTATCCATATATCCGTAACATCAAAGATATAAATTTTAACAGGAACGATGGAGGTATCCCAATCAAGATATCTCACAGTGTACTTCAAATAGATGCTTCTCTTCACCTTTTCAAATCCTTCTTTCACTCTGCAACTCATCCCATCATGACAACATCTCAATCCACCGATATAATCATCCACCGTAACATTGTAAAAATCACACGTACACTCTGTGCACCCCAGCTTATCCTCAGCACCACGAGTGTCAATAGCGTGCACATTAAGCATCCAACGCTCCTCATACCCATCCGGTATATCTTTCGTATCCCCAACTTCAATCCCGTAAGGATCTGGAACAACTGTCTCAGTCCTACGTGTCTCGGATCCAAGCCCAAAATACTGAGGCAGACCATAATCACAAATCCCACTATTTTTTATAATAATGTGATTCGACTGAAGTACTCCCAAACCACCATTTTGCACCGGGGCATCCACGCCTTTCCGCTGGTAGTATCTTACCATAATCCAATGGTGCAGATAGGTCTCATGAAGAGGAACCGAGTTCCCTTTCTCATCGATTACCTCAGCAACAAAGTCCTTGATGGCAATATGACCTCGGGGAAAATCGACGCCATAGTAGTATTTGTTGGAAACTAATCCTGGCTCCAATACAATTTCAGGGGATATAAACTCTTGGGTTCTTATCCCGTTTTCGATTTTCAGCTTAGCTAGTGAAGTTTGCAGTATGAATAAGAAGAGAAAACTTAACAAGTAGTAGTAACCACAAGCCATTTTTGCCCCAATTGGTATATACTATTCTGCAGCATCAGGTAATAAAGCAGCATGTTTTAGAATAACATCAAAATTTCAATTAGCCCAGTATCCAATACATGCTTCTATTTCTATATGAAATAACAAAACTATCTATCACCAATCAAGAAATTAATCACATGAAAAGTTACCTTGTCCAACAAAGCATGTAACCATTACCAACAATCATAAAGAAAGCTACAAGTAGTATTTATCAAAATAACAAGAATCGATGCCAGTGAGAGATAGATATACCTGAAGATATAACAGAGAGAAGGAAGCAAGAAGCAATACGGCACAATTTGCCTTGTATAATGTATACACAGAAAAGAAATGATGAGAGACAAATATTTATAGATTATACAATACCCATTCACACAGGTCCATCCAAGATTTAGATTTCACACTGAAAGTGACTGGGAAAGAATGGGTGTTTTCTTATGTTTGATTCGTAAATACTAAATACTCAGGCAACTTGAATAAAGCAAAACATGGAAAGAAGAAAAGAAAGATTAATTAAGGAGAGAAAATGTTACCCAATCCAGCAAGGAATTCGTCAACGAATGGGGGCCGGAAAATTTGAGTGAAGAAGGGGGTAAGTGCTATCGTGGAAAGATTTATAGCAGACACATGCAAA
>JAQRGC012120366.1:0-10611 GCA_028659135.1 Plantago lanceolata
ACTGAACGGACCTGAACTGAACTGAACTGAACTGAACTGAACTGAACTGAACTGAACTGAACTGAACAAAACTGAATTTAAGTTGAACTGAACAGAGCCTTAGTACTCGAAAAGACATGTCTTTTTAAGACATTGGTAAAAACCATTTCAAATACTTGGATGGGTGGTGTAGGTCTAGAATTTGTTCATAAAAATGTGATGTCTACACTCTAAAGATTCCTTTGTTGGATGATTGTTAATGAAAGATTCCAAAATGATTTTCAAATTTCAACGTCATTTTGAAGAAGATAATATATAAAATGGTGAACCTATGCTTGCCCACCACATTTCCTTTTGCACAAGGAAAAGCTTAGCAATGAAAGAGAAAGCCACTTGAATTGACTCACGTTTCATCTTCTTTGACTCCATCACATTCACATCTTTCACAGTATATATATGCATGTATATACACATATATTTATACTCTTCTTGTATCTTGATGACTTGATTAGAAGCATAATTCTCTACTCTGGCATGCATTGGAAACTGGTTAAAAACCAGACAAGTTTCCCTGTAAAGAGTGACTGACAAACCCAAACAAAATGGGACTTGTTGAAACCGCCTCTGCGTCCTCGTTGCCAACGGGTACGTAAATTATACTATATGAATCACGCCAGATTTTTGTTCAACACTCGGGCATTGCCGACTTTCTCCATACTGTATGAATTTCCACTTCAGTTATCGTATTAATCTGATGTTATGGCCTTATGTGCATTGTTACGTTGCAGATAAAATTCTCCGAGAACCCCTTCTGAGTGTTGCAAGAGGAGATGAGACAGTGACGCCTTATGCGAAAGCTAGTATTTCTAGTCTTCTTTTGTTCTCCTGGATGGGACCTTTGATCTCTGTTGGGCACAAGAAAGTATTGGACCTTGAGGATGTTCCTCAGCTCGTCGGTTCTGATACTGTTAAAGAGGCGTATCCGGTTTTTAATGGTAAATTGGGGTCTTACTCTTGTGGTGGTGGACAAAGTGATCGAGTGACTACTGTCATGCTCACAAAGGGATTGATCTTCACCGTTCGAAGGGAAATTATTCTGTCGGGTTTATACATTTTCGTAAACACACTCGCGACTTATGTAGGTCCATACCTCATCGACAACTTTGTTCTGTACTTGAATGGTCACAGACGATATCAAAACGAGGGATACATACTAGTTTTTGGGTTTTTTATTGCCAAAGTGTTTGAGTGCTTGGCTCAGAGGCACTACTCCTTTAAGGCGCAACAAGCTGGATATAGGGCCAGAGCGGCATTAGTTGCTAAGGTATATAATAAGGGATTGACACTCTCAGGCCAGTCGAAGCACGGCCACACATCGGGAGAAATTATAAATATCATGTCTGTTGATGCTGAGAGGATAGGTGACTTTGGTTTGTACATGCATGATCCATGGATTGTCATTGTGCAAGTCGGTTTGGCATTAGCAATTTTATACAGAAATCTTGGGCTTGCTTCTATTGCTGCATTTGTCTCTACTACTATGGTCATGTTGGCAAATCTGCCTTTGGCTAAATTGCAGGAGAAGTTCCAGGACAAGCTTATGAAATCTAAAGATAAAAGAATGAAAGCAACATCTGAGGTGTTGAGAAACATGCGAATTCTCAAGCTTCAGGCATGGGAGATGAAGTTTCTGTCCAAAATCATGGATGTTAGAAAAGTCGAGACCGGTTGGTTAAGGAAGTATCTATACACTTCGGCCGTTGCTACATTTGTTTACTGGGGTGCTCCTACATTCGTGTCTGTAGTGACTTTTGGTACTTGCATGCTAACTGGTATCCCGCTCGAGTCAGGAAAGATATTGTCTGCACTTGCAACATTCAAGATTCTTCAAGAACCTATTTACAATCTTCCTGACACCATATCCATGATTGTCCAGACTAAAGTATCTCTTGATAGAATTGCATCTTTCCTTTCTCTTGATGACCTACAACAAGATGTAGTAGAGAAACTTCCCTTCCACACTTGTAATATAGCCGCCGAGGTAATAAAAGGGAACTTCGCCTGGGATGCTTCTGATTCCAACCCAACATTGAGAGATGTCAACTTTAGGGTGTCTACTGGCATGAGCGTTGCTGTTTGTGGCAAGGTTGGTTCGGGAAAGTCTAGCTTACTTTACAGTCTACTAGGGGAAATCCCTAAAGTATCGGGGGTTGTTAGAGTCTGTGGAAAGAAGGCTTATGTTTCTCAGTCACCTTGGATACAGAGTGGAAAGATTGAAGATAACATATTGTTTGGTAAGGATATGGATAGACAACGGTATGATGCGGTTCTGGAAGCATGTTCATTGAAGAAAGACCTTGAGATTCTCCCTTTCGGTGATCAAACTGTGATTGGGGAGAGGGGAATTAACTTGAGTGGTGGACAGAAACAAAGGATACAGATTGCTCGTGCTTTATACCAAGATGCTGACATTTATTTGTTCGACGATCCATTTAATGCTGTAGATGCTCATACAGGAACTCATCTCTTCAAGGTAAATGTTACAACTCCACATTTCTTTTAATTTGTTATACAGTACTATGTGGTAAACCTCGGATTGACATTTCTATTCTTTTTCTGGAAGGAATGTATTTTGGGACTTCTTGAATCGAAAACTGTTATTTATGTTACACATCAAGTGGAATTTCTACCTGCTGCAGATATTATATTGGTGAGTGATATTTGTCGAATTCTAGTTACTAGAATTACTACATTTCCCAGATCTTACAATCTTGAACTTATCATCATCATCAGGTTATGAAAGATGGAAAGATCGAACAAGCTGGCAAGTATAATGATATTTTGAAATCTGGAACTGAGTTTATGGAACTTGCCGGTGCCCATAAAGAAGCTTTATCACAACTTGACTTAATGGAGATTGGTTCTTTACCTAGTGGCTGTGGAAATACTTTTGTAAGCACTCAGCCTATTTTGAAGAAACAGGACTCAGAACATGATGCAAATGAAATAAAGGGACAACTTGTTAAAGAGGAAGCAAGAGGAAAGGGGACCGTTGGATTGTCAGTGTACTGGAAATTTATCACAATGGCATATGGAGGGCTTCTTGTGCCATTGATGCTGTTGGCACAAATTCTGTTTCAGATACTTCAGATTGGAAGCACTTACTGGATGGCTTGGGCGACCCCTGTCTCAAAGGACATGTCACCACTTGTTAACAGCTCTACTCTTATCATTGTCTATGTTGCTTTGGCTATTGGAAGTTCATTTTGCATTCTTGGCAGAGCCTGCCTTATTGCCACAGCTGGATACAAGACTGCCACTATACTCTTCAATAAAATGCATCTCAGCATATTTCGTGCTCCCATGTCTTTCTTCGACTCCACACCAAGTGGCCGAATCCTTAGCAGGGTGTGTGACATTATATCTTTCGTTTTTTGAGTTTAGTCATTGTATTAGTGCTAATTTATCTCTTTTTATGTTTCTGCTCCAAACTTGCTTCCAAGGAGAATAATTATGTGTTCTTTTTTATAGGCCTCGACTGACCAAAGCACAGTGGATTTGAACATGGCATCTTCAGCTGGGCATTTTGCTTTTGCCTCGATACTGCTTCTAGGAATTGTTGCTGTCATGTCCCAAGTTGCATGGCAGATCTTCATAATCTTTATCCCTGTCATTGCAATTTGCATACATTTGCAGGTGATCTTTTCTTGAAAATTTTCTGTGGCTACATTTATTTTAAATGTGCACTGCATATTTCTTAAATCTATCTTTAATTTGTTTCGGTCCATTGCAGCAATATTACTTGGGTTCTGCACGAGAACTAGCAAGATTATGTGGGGTGTGCAAAGCTCCAGTTATACAACATTTCTCAGAAACATTATCAGGAGCAAGCACAATTAGAAGTTTCGATCAAGAGCTGAGATTCAATGAGATAAGCATGAGATTAATAGATGGATATTCCCGGCCTAAATTCCATATTGCTGGTGCAATGGAATGGCTATGCATTCGGTTGGATATGTTGTCCCTAATCACTTTCACCTTCTCACTAGTGTTCCTGATATGTATTCCAGAAGGGACTATCGATCCAAGTAAACGAAATTCACAGTTCTCATACTAATACAACTGATAACTTTAAGGTTCTCAACTGGTGACCGGCAATTTTTTTTTCTCTATAGGTGTTGCTGGTTTAGCTATTACATACGGGATCAGTCTGAACACGCAGCAAGCTTGGGTTGTTGCAAACCTTTGCACCCTGGAACAGAGAATCATAACTGTTGAAAGAATACTTCAATACACTTGTATTCCAAGTGAACCCCCACTTGTTCTGGACTCTGATAGGCCTCAAAGTTACTGGCCAGTTCAAGGAGAGGTTTCCATCAAAGATCTTCAGGTATTTCTCTTTATGTCCCTTAAAGTAGGCGAGCCGATTATTTTATCTGAACAAGCTAAATGTTTCTAGGTTCGATATGCCCCACACCTGCCCCTTGTGCTACGAGGCCTTACATGCACTTTCTTTGGAGGACGGAAAACGGGAATAGTAGGAAGGACTGGAAGTGGTAAATCAACTCTTACGCAGACCCTATTTCGCATTGTTGATCCAACTGGGGGACAGATTCTAATTGATGGTATTGATATTTTAACGGTGGGGTTGCACCATTTACGTTCTAGACTAAGCATAATCCCACAGGAGCCGATTATGTTTGACGGGACTATTCGAACTAACCTTGATCCTCTTGAAGAGTACACAGATGAGCATATATGGGAGGTCAGGCAGTATACTTAATTTCCACACATGATTTGATCCAATTGTTTGTGTATGCTAAATGTGTTTCATTTGGTTTCTTTTGTTTTATGATTAAGGCTCTTGACAAATGCCATCTCGGTGATGAGGTTCGTAGAAAGGCCAGAAATCTTGATTCTGCAGGTATACTCACTCTAACACAAACTTTTGGCATTCTAAAAAGGCTAGAACACCAAGATTTTAATATTTTGACAAGGTTTACGGAAATGGGTTGTTCGATCCTCAGAGTTACCACTCTCTTAACGTTGCGTTTGCAGTATCTGAGAATGGAGAGAACTGGAGCATTGGCCAGAGGCAGCTGGTTTGTCTTGGGAGGGTGCTACTTAGGAAAAGCAAAGTTGTGGTGCTGGATGAAGCAACTGCATCAGTTGACACTGCTACTGATAATATTATCCAACAGACCCTTAATCACCATTTTACTGACTCAACAGTGATAACCATTGCTCACAGGATTACATCTGTTCTTGACAGTGATTTTGTTGCACTGTTAGATCAAGGTATGGTAGTAATGATTAAGAAGAGTTTAATCTCATGATTTGTAGATTTTTTTCCCCGATTTCTATTGGTATCCGCTTGGCGACTAATACAGCCGAACACTATTTCACTTTTTTTTTGTACTTAGTATTAGTAAGTGTTAACATGGTTAATAATTTGACTTCCGTAATCTGTAGGACTTCTCAAGGAGTATGATACACCTAGAAAGCTAATGGAAGACAAATCATCTTCATTTGCCAAGCTCATTGCTGAGTACAGCATGAGGTCAAGTTCCAATCTTGAAAACACTACCAGTGTTTGATCATAGTTCGAGTGTCTTATCTTGCCGAGGGACTGCAGCCGGGCAAATGGCTTTTTTGAGAATACTAAGTATCTGTGGAAGTCTTCAAAAAGTATCTCTTTTGTATGAACCCCCCAGCCTACTGGTACTTGTTATTGCTTTTTTGATATATATACTTGATTAAATTCGAACATTGTGAAAGAAACTAAAGATTTAATTTGAACTAGATTTGATATAGAGAGCAGTGTTATGTGACTTGTTTAGATAACAATCTCCACAACACTTGCACAAATTGAGTAAACAGCGGAAAGTAAAATAACACAAGTTTTTTTTGAGTATTATGAATTAATATTTAAGGTAAAAATCAATAGATTCCTAGAGAGTTATTACAAACTAATGTGTGAATCTACCAATCGGAAAACATAAGGATAATGATGTAAACACTACCTATTCTAACCTAGACTAGTTAAGAATAAGATGTTCTTCCTATCTCTATGAAAGAAATAAACTTGTGTAAAAGTAGAACACTTTGTGAAAACTGAAAACGTGTAGAGCTCTAAGTCTTCTGCAAGTTGTGTGTGAGCTTCAACTTCCTCAAGCTTTTATAGTCTTCAATAGGGCAAGCTTTAGAAAGTTTTCCTCTAGTGAATTAGAGAAGATCTCGACTTCTTGTCTGAGGGAATACAACTGCCTTCTCTTCTTTCCAAACACAATAGAGGATCTTCTCATTTCCCTTCGTAAGACAGATCTCTTTCCTTGTATAAGATTTCTTTCTTTCTTCTTTCTTCTTCGAAGACCTTTCTTCTTCTTCCTTCCAGTACTTCGATCCTGTACACCTGCAACATAGCAAAACTTGTGGAACTAGTTCATTTTGTTAAGAATAAACCAAAATCATATTAATCATATAAATGTTAGAAACTGTGCAATGATGTTCTACTAGATGTTCTCACAACATCTAACTGAACATCCATTTTCTGACACTTTCAATCTCCCCCTTTTTGGTTTATTCTTCACAAAATCACACCTGCAAATAAATGGTTAAGTCTACAGAAGTAAACTCAATCAAAGTATAAAAATGCATAACAGAACTCAGCAGAGTAAAAATAAACTCCTCCCCCTTAAGGAAGAAACAGCGGACAGTCGAACCAAAAAGAAAAAGAAAGACATATGTCTGAAGTACATATCCAAAATAAGAAGGGAACAGACTCCCTTTGAAACCAAATTCAAAAGTATTCTAGATAAGAAGAAATATCAAAAGAAAAGAAATCAAGTGTCATCAGGTGTTTTAATCTCCCCCATTTTGTGAAGCAATAAACTGATCTATGATCTCCAGTTGTTGCCTCAATAGTGCCACTTCAATGTTCCTGCGCCTGATCTGCTGTGCTACAAAATTTCACTAAACTTCCAGAAAAGCTGGTGGAGCAGAAGCCAAGTTAGAGGAGCTGGGAATGTCTGTTGCCTGAACATTGGGCTCAACATCTGGTGCATATGGGTCAACCCAAGGAAAATTGTGAACACGAGAATCATTGACACCAGTAGTAAGTATGGCAGGATGAATGGCTGGCAGAGACAAGTCTTCCACCATCTTTTCATTGATAGTAAACTCAAATCCATCAGTTCTCAAAATTCTGCAGATCAAAGAAGGAAAATGAAGCTTGTTGTTCTTGGCAGATGCCATTCTTTGCACAACTTCCTTCCCCATGTTGATTTTCATGCCATTCTGCAGCTTGTAGAGAAAGATGGCAATGTCCTTGGTGATAGTGTTCTTGTTGGAAGTAGGAAGCCAGTTGGTACAATAGAGTTTGAAGCACACATTCATCAGAGTGGTGAGTAGAGAGACAGAGGGTTTCTTAGGCCATTTGATGTACCTTCCACCAATAATCACAGTAAGTACCTCATCAATAATCTCATCATAGATGACCTCTCCTCACAGTTTAGAGTCCCTAAGAACTCATTGATTCTTACTGGAGAAAAGTCATAGATTTGACCTCTGCAGTAAACCTTGCCATACTTGGGATGCTTTTCATCAGCAAATTGATCTGGCAGGTTGTAGTAAACTTCTCTCACAACTCTAGGTGAATATGGACCTAGCTTCCTAACAGATTTCCACAACTTCCTATTTTTCAGGAACTTCACCAAATTTTGCTTCTCAAAATCATCTCTCTTAACAACTTCTTCAGGCCACAACTCTCTATTTCTAAAACTACTCCAGTTCTCAGCATCTTCTTTAAAATAAAAATAGAGATCGTACCTTAGAAGTGTGAAGTCGTAATCAAGTTCCTTGTCTGTGAGATTAGCAAGATTCTCAGCATCAGACCCTTCTTCCATATCATCACCATCAACAGTATCTTTCTCAATATTATCAGCAATGTCCAGATTTTGTTCTTCCAGTGTTTCAGGCGGTGTTGGGACAACATTGTCCTGAACATCCTCTTCAGCTCCATCTTCATGTACAATTTCATCAATCAGTTGATCCATGTCTTCAGAAGGCTCCTTCTCCTCCTCATCTCTTGGAGCATCATCATCCAAATCAGCCCTAGCAGTAGCAATGTCTGCCTCAGGCCCCCCCCCACCCTTGTCCTCAGTGGTAGCATCATCAACCATATCAGTCTCACCTTGTTTGGCCCTTTTAGATGTTGCACCACTTTTGCCAGGATTTTCTGAAGGTTTTCTCTTCCTGTGTGACAATGGGACAGAATCATCAGATTCTTCCTCCTCCCTTTCTTCAAAATTAGCATCATTGGGGTCATCACCATATTCAAATGGTTCTTGCATATTTCTCTCTGTCCTTTGAGCACGGGGAACAGAGATTTTCTGCATCCTCAGACGCCTAGAAAAACGAATGCTTGGTGACCCAGAAGAAGGACGAGATGGCATTTTGCTGATTTCCTCAGTGGCAGGTTTCAGCATCAATTGGTTTTCAGCCTCTCCGGGAAAGATTTCTGCAATGGGCACAACCTCTTCAATTGGAACCAATCTAGTAGCAATTTCTCAGATTCAGTTGGAGAGTTTGGTTCCTGTGGAATGGGTGTGGAGTGAGATTTTGGGGTAGGTGATTTGGGTGGAGATGAGGGTGGTGTTGACTGAACAACGGGAGATTTGGCCGGTGAGTTGGTGGCATACATGGTGGATTTGATTCTAGGGTTTCTGGACGGAGGAAATTGGGATTTCTGGAGGTGGAGAGAGAAGTTGTGGAGTTTGGTAATGAGTGGAGTTTTTAGGCTTAAATAATTGTTTAGTGGAGATAAATTAGGAAAGAATATGGATTTTTGGTGTTTTTTCTTTTGGTGACTCTTGAAGAATTTCAAAAATATTCTCTTGCATCAAGAGTCCGATCCTGCACAAATTGGTTAGAGATATACAAGGCAAGTAAGAAAGATCTCTATAATCAAACTCAAAACCTATTTGTGAAGGAACGTTTACTACTGGAGATAGGCAATTCTTCTATTAAGAAGCAACAAGTACTGTTTTAGGCAAGATAAATCAGAGTCATAGACAAAAGAAAGAAAAACACTCCCCCTTAACCTAGAACTAATTGTAACCTAAAACTCTAAAGCAGAAAAGCAAGCAAGCAAAAGTAATCAAGCAGAACAGTGGTGTTGAATAGTACTGTTTCCCAAACATTTAGGACAACACAAGTCTTGTATCAGAAAACCAGTTGAAATTTCAAGTCTGTGGTCTTAAGAAGTAGCATATATATATTTTTTGTTTTTCATCAGGTCCTCCTTGGTCTTTCTAACAAATCCCATTGTTCATTAGGTGTGGCCTTGACACCAAAAATGTGATTCAATGTAGTATTAGAGAATCTGATCTTGCTCATTAGCACTGGTCTACATCAAGGTCTTATATAAGATTCCTAATCGTTCTTATTAGACAATATAATCATACAAGGACGTTTGCGAAGGATATGCAAAGCCACCTGTCGGTAAGGCGTATAGTGATAATGTCCCTTCATTTCACGAATACTTTTTATTGAGTTGCGATCATGGTTAAGTGTCTAATCTTGATAACTCAATTGTTCACATTCTATTAGTTGATTCAATGTCCATGTTCCAATACTTTATTGAACATGTCATATGTACCGACCGATGACTTATGAAATCACACTAACAATGAGAACCGATATTCTCCCATAATATATCAGCTATTCATGGGGAATGAATCTTGTATTGGCGCAACTTCCAAATGACATACATATCGTAGCATACCCAACTATAGACGTATCTACCTTTAAGATGGTGCAAGCGTTGTCTATAATCTAAGTATGATATTTTATGTACTCATTCGCAATGCCCTCAAGTCTAAGGACTTATTGCACTACCTTACCACCACTACTTAGATTGCAGAACCAGTCTTCTCTATGGGGAAGAATGTATAAGGCTAAGTATTTCAAAAAATTCTCTCTTTGGGAATGCTCTAAAACCGGGGTAATTAGCTGGTTTTGGAGAAGTTTGGTAAAGCACCTAAACATGTTTAGATCCAGATTAATGTGGAAAGTAGGGGATGGGGTTAGCATCAGTTTTTTGCATGACTGTTGGGTGGCTCCTTACCCTTTATCTGAATATGTGTCTTCTGTGCCTATTGATTTGTTGAATATTACTGTTGCTCGTGTAATCTCTGATAAACTGGAATTTGAATGTGTTTCGTTCATTTTTGCCTGAGGATGTTGTGTCTAGTATTCTAGGTATTTCCTTAAGTGTGCATGAGCATCCAGACTTGGTTTTATGGGGAGGGAGTTACACATGCACTTTTACCATAAAATTTGCCTACTTGTCCCTATTGCAACATCAAACCACATGACCTAAATGGCCTTGGTACATGATATGGTATTTTAAAACACTACCTAGGGTGAGATTTTTCACTTGGTTGGATGTTCATGACAGATTGTTAACAAAAGAAAGACTTTATAAATTTGGGATAACTAGAAAATGCTATGTGTCCTCCGTGTGGTTTAGAAGTAGAATCTCTAGTTCATTTGTTCTTCCATTGTGATCAGCTTAAGTTTTTTAGGCAAATGAGTTACCCTGTTTTGCAAATGCAACAAGTAACTAGTTTG
>JAQRGC012120408.1:0-10397 GCA_028659135.1 Plantago lanceolata
GACCTTTTGGAAGGTTGTACAGTGGTAGAAGATCGTGTACGTCATTCACTGCTCCTAGATCTTCTGACTGATCAATCATCAATCCCTTGGCCTTGCAACTAAGAACATCCTCGAAATCCTTAGAAGGCAATTCTGTTGATATAGCACCAACATGGAACACGAGCTTACCATTGCTTCCAACCGTAATCTCAGTCACAGACAACCAAAAGATGAACTGCTTAGCCTGAATTCCAGAAACCTCAGAAATCTTTCCATAGGCTAATTTCCCCTTAATAACTCGTAAACTTGTTGATCATTATGTTTTACGTAACAAGGGTTTGAACTTAGCTCGATTATGAAGGATCCGTCTGCAGCCAAACTGTATGACTTGATGTCACTTGGGAGAAGACCTTTTGGCAGATTGTACTCTGGTAGAAGATCGTGGACGTCATTAACTGCTTTTGCTAACCCTATCATCAATCCATTGGCTTTGCAGCTAAGAACATCCTCGAAATCCTTGGAAGGCAATTCTGATGACACGGCACCAACGTGGAAGGCGAGCTTGCCATTGTTTCCAACAACAATCTCTGTCACAGACAGCCAAAATACAAATTCCTTGGCCTGAATTCCAGAAACGTCAGAAATCTTTCCGTACTCCAACTTTCCCTTAACAATTCTGTCGTAGTAAAAGACTTGATCATTGTGTTTTACGTAGCAAGGGTGTGAGCTGAGCTCAATGGTGAAAGTGTTGTCTGGAGAAAGAGTGTATGATTTAATGTTGCTTGGGAGAAGTCCCTGTGGCAAGTTGTACTGTGTGAGGAGGTCATGTACATCGGTAACCGAAAAGGAGAGGCGTGTCAGGGATAGAATGCAAAATAGGAAGAGTGGTTTTGAAGGAGAGAAAGCCATTGATAAGAAGAAGGAGAGACAAGTGAGGAAAATGTTCTGTGTTGCCTGTTTTGATTCTGGTGCCATTCTCGGTCGGATATGTCATCTAATTGTTGCAGTTTCCTCTCTATTCTCCCAACTCTCTGATATTAGTAAATTATAATCAAATTGATAGGATTTGTTTCAAATTTGACACTGATATAAAATGCAACCTTATCCAGCTAGCTTACTAGAGCAGGTTCGGGGCATCTTATAAAGCCACCGTGTGTAACACGGTGCAAACGTCCTAGTGTACTAATACGTATTGTTGCTTGGAATAATGTTGTGTTGTTTGTTTTGATTAGTTCTATCAAATATGAATTTATCCTCTTCTTTTCTTTGAAAGTGTTTGGCATAGAACACAGTGTAATTTGGGTTTAACCATGTCCTTGTCATTTGTATTCAAACAGATCTTCAAATCTGTATTTTACAAGTTAGAGGTCTTGATTTCTGATAGCATCTTTCAATATATACAGCCTTGGTGTTATTGTAAACTACACTATACCTTCTGTATCAGCATTTAGCAGGCTGTGTGTCCTTGTTTATCATCTCGTCTCAGAAATATCGTTATGGCTTGTCAAATCATGAATGACCATGAAGATATATATTGAGTTGAGTTTTTAAATGTAATGTTTTTCATTATTTGTTGTTGCAATTGCACCCAATCGAGTTTGTACCACAGTACGGTTACAAGTCGTGTACGTTCAAGTTTTTATACCAGCTGATGTACCGATCGATTCCACTTGAAGTTGAGCCACCATTCTACTCTTCCTGTTTGTTAATATGCCTCGGTGAGAATTCGATGTGGATCCTCTGTTTGTTTTCCCTTTGTTTTTTAATTCTCTGTTTCCAGTTCAGCTATCTTATTCCAAAAAGGGCTCTTATACCATTGATCAACCTGTCTTAAGTTAATTGTTTTCCAAGTCGAAGTCATACTATCAGTCTCACAGGCACCAATTGATTAATTTTGATGACCGAGTCCAAGTCTTTCTGGTCATCCAAGTAGACTTTAATCTTGATCACTACACTTAGAGAGTAGAAGTCTTTTTCTGTCTTCCAAGTTCTGAAATTATATGTACCATTCAAATTTAAATCATTCTTTTTTTCAAGATAAAGATTATATATAAATTTTCAGATCAGACCATCCTATGCTTAAGAAAAAGATTATCTAAATTAGCAGCCTATTATTCAACAAAAGTTTGAAATGAAGCCTGCTGCAGTTCATGATGATTTGTGTATCATGATTTCCCTACTTATAATTTCCACATTTATAATACCATCCCTTCACTTGACCTTTTGCAGTGCTGATCCTGTCAATATCTGTCACGAAAACGAGAAGCAAGCGCTTTTGAGTTTCAAGCGCTCCATTACTGCAGGCGACCTCTCTTCCTGGAAGGCTGGGGTTGATTGCTGCAGTTGGGAAGGTGTAGTCTGCAGCAACATCACCGGTCATGTCGTTGAACTTGATCTATATCCATACTATGATTCATTATTCTTAGTTGGAGAATTAGATGATTCGTTGCTCAACCTCACACATCTCACATATCTTGTCCTGAGGGGCAATAACTTCCATGGTGCACTCCCAAGTGTTGCCAACTTCACAAAGCTTCAATATTTGGATATCAGTTACAATGGTTTCAACTCGACCATACCCGATTGGATCTATGACTGCAGGTATCTTGAGTTTCTTGATGCAAGCTACAATGCTCTCCAAGGTTCGATTTCTAATTCTGTAGCAAATCTTACTTCTCTCAACTTTCTTGACTTGTCTAGCAATTCTCTTTCTGGAGAAATACCAAGTGGCATTTCAAACCTGTGCATCCAAACTCTGGGCTTATCTAACAATAAGTTTAAGGGAGATATATCAAATGCGTTTGGAAATATGTCAAATTGCTTCCTACAATCTTTAGAGCACCTTGCACTTGATCATAACCAACTATCTGGTAATTTAACGTATCAGTTTGGAGAATTTAAACGTCTCGAATATCTTTCTCTCCAAGAAAACAAATTGTCTGGCCCACTTCCTGATAATCTAGGAAAGCTTCAGTCATTAGTTCTTGTGTGGTTAGATCATAACAAATTCAGTGGAAACCTCCCAGAGAGCATGGGGCAATTGTTTAACTTGGAGAGCTTTGGTGTAGATAACAACATGCTTGAAGGGATTGTGACTGAAAATCACTTTGCTAATCTCACTAATTTGAAGGTTTTCATAGCCTCGGGCAACCATCTGACCCTTAAAGTCAGTCACAACTGGATCCCAAACTTCAACAATCTTGTGGTTCTTCAACTAGGGTCATGGAACTTGGGAGCCGAGGGTAGAATTCCAGAATGGATCCACAACCAAAAGAGCAGTATCAACTTGCTCGATCTATCTAACACCGGAATACAGTATAAACAAGTTCCCAGTTGGTTGTGGCAGATTCCTGTTTCTCTGAATCTATCTCACAACAAACTAAGTGGAAACATTCATGATGAAATGGTTAATTTATCCACTTCTCATATAGATTTGAGTTCTAACTTATTCGATGGTTCACTGCCAAGATTTAATGTGGAAACCGTGTTTGAGCTGAATCTCTCCAACAATTCATTCTCAGGAGGTGTAGGCCACTTTCTTTCTGAAGGAAGTACTGTTCTTTTATTTCTTAATCTCGAGGGAAATATGTTGTCAGGAGAATTACCAGATTGCTTAATGAAATTCCAGTCTTTAGTTTTGTTGAATTTGGGTAACAATAACATCTCAGGTCGTATTCCTGAGTCCATAGGAAACCTTAGCGAACTTCAAACTTTGAATCTCTTCAACAATAGATTATCTGGTCAGATACCACCTTCAATTATGCACTGCACCCAGCTGTGGAAGATTGACCTCTCTAATAATCAGTTGACTGGAAACATTCCACAGGGGGTGGGAATAAACCTGCCTAACTTGAACTTTCTCATTCTAAGCTCGAACAAGCTACATGGAAACATTTCTTCAGGTATCTGTGGCCTTATGGATCTTCGCATCTTGGATCTCTCAAATAATAAATTTTCCGGGAAACTGCCAAGGTGCATGGGCAATTTTACTGCAATGGCTACCTTAGAATGGACGTTTCCATTTCACCAAAGTCCTGGTAATCTTACTTCAGGATTGCATGAGAGTGCAACGGTTGCAACAAAAGGAATGAGGCTTTATTATGATACAATTCTTGATCTGGTTACCAACATTGATCTCTCAAGAAACAATTTTTCCGGAGATATCCCAAAGGAGTTGACAGCACTTGCAGGGCTAAGATCACTCAACTTGTCAAGAAATCACTTGAATGGAAAAATCCCAGATGGCATCGAAGACATGCAGGTATTGGAATCTCTTGATCTCTCAAACAACTTTCTCTCTGGAAACATTCCACGAGGCGTTGCAGTTGTATCATCGTTGAACTATCTCGATCTTTCTTACAATAACTTGTCAGGGGAAATACCACAAGGCACGCAAATCATGACGTTTCCACCCTCTAGCTTTGTTGGAAATAATAAACTTTGTGGTCCTCCTCTCACAAGTAGTTGTAACAACGGTGAGTCTCCTACAAGTTCAGTTCCTCTTGGACACGAGAAGGATGAGGATGAAGATGGTAAGTCCGATGTTGAATGGTTGTATGTTATCGTGTCACTAGGATACGCGGTGGGACTTTCGATGGTTTTCAACATATTAGTCTTCAAGAAGTCATGGAGGGATGTCTTTTTCGGGTTTGTTGATAACTTGTTGAATAAGCTCTGTGTGAACGCTCGAAAGAAAAGAAACAGGCATGGTTGATGTTAAGTGTTGTATTTGTTTGTGTGGTAGACATGAGAGCTCTTTGTATTAGTATGTACTAATATGTAATCGTTGCTTGGAATAATGTTGCTCTTGATTTCCAATAGCATCTTTCATTCTTTCTATAGCCTGCAGAGTCAATAAACATTACACATTACATTTTAACTACTGCAAATTCTTCAGTGTGGATGGCCTGAAGTTGAAGTGGTTTCAACAAATGCTCCATACTGGGCATGCGTCGGGGTTCCTGATGCCTATAATTGGAACATGACAATGTATATGAAAAGTAGTGAGTACAAAAAGGAATGTAAAAGAGACAACTGAAACAGGCTTCTTCTTGATAAATATGGTACACACTTTTCTTTGCTAGCTGACTCATTCAGTGTTTTACTATTTGTACTAGTTCAATTGCTTAAAATGCCTAGCAGAAAACATTCTACTCTGTCTTATATTATCTGATACTCTCTCTTTCTTAGTAACCAGTCTTATATTTTTATGCAATATTTGTTGGATATCCAGCCTTCTACGTACCATGGCAGCTACCAGGTCGTTGACAGGAAAGATTCCACCGGGGATGGGAATAAACCGGCCTAACTTAAATTTTCTCATTCTACACTCAAACAAGCTACTACGTGGAGACATTTCTTCAGGTATTTGTGGCCTTACCGAGCTTCGCATTTTGAATCTCACAGATAATAAATTTTCTGGGATACTACCAACTTGCATGGACAATGTTCTGCCATGGCTAACTCAGAATGGATGCCTCTATTTCACCAAATCAGTCCTGTTCATTCATGTTTAGAATTGCATGAGAGTGCAACAGTTGCAACGAAAGGAACGAGGCTTCATTATGACACCATTCTTGATCTGGTTACCAACATTGATCTCTCAAGCAACAATTTCTCCGGGGATATCCCAAAGCAGTTGATGAGACTTGCAGGGCTAAGATCACTCAACTTGTCAAGAAATCACTTGAATGGAAAAATCCCAGATGGCATCGAAGACATGCAGGTATTGGAATCTCTTGATTTGTCAAACAACTCTCTCTGTGGAAAAATTCCACATGGCATTGCAGAACTTTTAGGTTCAGTTCGTTCATGAGATGAGAAGGCTTGCAATGAAGATGGTAAGTCCGATGTTGAACGGTTGTATGTTTAATGTTCTTGTGGGACTTTCGATGGTTTTCAACATATTGGTATTATATCACTTAAGTTTGGTTTAATTAGTTGTATCAAATATGAATTCCTCCTCTTCTTTTCTTTTAGAGTGTTTAGCACAGAACACAGTGTAATTTGGCTTCAACAACATTGGCTTCATACAAATATCCTCAAATCTTGTTTCTAATTTTACAAGCTCAAATATGCAGACTTGTTGTTATTTAAAACTAACATTATGGAGACAGATGACAACATATACCTTTTGTATCAGTATTCAGCAGGCTGTGGGGTGTCCTTGTTTATCATCTGAGACGGTTCCCCTGGTGAATCTTCCGTTACAGTTTCAACAGAAAGTTCCTTTTGCCTATTAAATTCTCTGTTTTCCACCGAGTGAGTTGGGAAATTTGTACTAGCTGGGCTGCTTGTAGGTGGAGAGTGCAGTGAGATACTCAATGGACTTTGTGGGTCATTTTCATGTTCTTCTAGAGCTCCACTGTTCTTGTCTGTCGAGTAAGGGTGCCTGGAAGTATGAGCTCTGAGATCTCTACTATCAAACCTTCGAAGCAGCTCCAGTGCGATGCTCGAGAATGTGGAATCTGGATTGCGATCTACTATCACGTGGTGATGCTCATGCAAGAACCTCATCGCATGTATGATAAACGCTGAAATAGCAGCTAGTCCTACAACCATAAAGAGTCCCCAGAAGCTTTCAAGCTCAAGGCTGTTGGATATGTTGCCAGATTCTTGACATGTATCAGTATGATCCCCAAACCATTTCTTCTCGATCTCTACCATTTTTTCATCCTCGGTCACATTTAGAATTGCTCTTGACACATCAGGTACTAGAGGAGAACCTATCGGAAAGACCTACAAGAGAAAATAAAACTGAATAAATCAACAGCTGCATTAGGCCTAGTTGGTGCAGAATGCAGAATGTTAGAGAAAGCTAGATAGGACTGCGTACAAAGGCGAAACCATCTGTCTTATATGTAGGGCCGACCATTGTATATTTTGAGCAATATTTCGAAAGGAGCAGCTTTATATATGGAATCTCGTCGAAAGCTGCAGAAATACCACCATTTCCACTCCCTTTAGAGAAGAGTTCATCGCATTCATCTGCAGAGTTATATGCCAGAAGTCTGGTCTCATCAAAGTTCATTCTTTTAAGCATATCGAAAACAAAAGAACCTTGCTGGTAGCCAACATAGTCCTTGTTTTTCGTTAGCTGGTTGACATCTGTAAGGGTGGGTTGCAGCTGCTGAACAGTTAACATTGTCGTAAGACTGGCGGTATAGCTCTGCGTTAGAATAAGAACTACAAAGAACCATATGACTAGTACAAATCTAGCCAAGTTACTTCTTACATTCTCTCCTGCAAGAAAATGAAATATCATGATCTTAGTAGTTAGTATATTCAGATATGAATCCCATGAATTCCTGATCAGTTAAGCTGTTTCAACATAGTATTGTGAATATATATACGCTATGCATGTCAGGTAACTCACTGTGAGCGAAGACCATTGTTGAGAAGGCGAACCAGAATACCACACCAACTTGGTGCGAAAGAGGTCCCCTGAAATCTTCATTTCTTTGATGCTCAAGAATCCAAATAAAAATTCCAAGGAAGATGAATGAGAAAAGGCTTGTTAACCAAAGTTCCCATGTAAGTGGCTTCAGAAACACCCATGCGTTTTTCTTCTGCTTATCTTTTACTGGTACAACCATCGAAACACCAGATTCCGTGAATGGCAAAGTGAAGTCAACATACTGTGACCTATTCGCTACAATGGTTACATCTCCAGCTACTCCGTCATAGTTCTGTGTGCAAATAATAGATAGGTTAATTAGCTATATAATTTAACTTTGCAAGTAGTAGAACTTATCTCACACTCATCCTACTGGATGATAGCTAGTAGAAATTACTGAAGTATACTTACTCCAAGGTACACTTGGTAGGCAAGTTCACTGTGAGTACCGGCATTTTGGTGATCAGGTGTTACAAATGGAACATATTCATACGGTACATCATAAGGGAGTGCTGCCATTACTGCATCAAAGACATCTATGCAGTGTCCCTCCACGTATGTTGAATTATCAGGATTCCAAGTGACACGAACAAACTCGGTGAAACCATCATTCGAAGGTACTCCTATTCTCAATTTCTTACCATTTGTTGGATTCACCCAACCCTTTGGTGGAGTTGTTGTGTCACCTGGCCATATAATGGATCTGAAACTGGACTTAGAAGTGGAATAGCTGGTATTCCTGTAGTCTAAGAAGTTTAGTTCTTTGACAATGCCACTCTTGTTTGTCCAAAATCCTATCACTCGAGCCCCAGGTCCGACCACGTTTACTATCTGATAAGGAGGTGATTGGAGTTGTCCATCAATCAACTGGAAGTTCCCAGAAAGACCAGTAAACACAATTTCTGATAAAGCCTTGATAAGCTTTGGTCCTGAATCGGAGATCCCTAAGGATTCAAGGTCCGAAAAGTTCCTAGAAGTGTTTGTCTTTAGGAACTGAGGAACGTCTAATCTTGCTTCCTCTGCTGCCATTGCTAGTGCAATGGCTACATCATGAGCCCATAATCCAAATATGTTCAAATCCGTACTAAGAACTGTTCTATTATTCTGCTGAAGCCTTTTCTTGTACCTAATTGTGAAGCTATCAAGCTCTTCTGTTCCCGGAGTATAAGGCCTCACTCCTATTACCCCAAGCATGGACTCTATGATGGAAGGAGCCATTGAATACATTTCGTTCGCCATGCCATCAGTTAATATCCATGCATACTCTTCACGCATCATCCCCAACTGTTTTACTTTTGTAAAAAGCCGCGAACCAAGGGACGCTTCCACGTGAGTGACAAAGATTCTAATCTGCATTGACATGAGCTTGTAGAGCTCTGCTACGATTTGATCATCTGTTGCTAGCGAAGGCAAGACACTTCTGTAAGTTACATGAGCATTTACCTTTTCCAAGGCATCGGTCAGAAAAGGTATAATCCCTTCCCCAAACACGTTATCCACGTAGATTAGCACGACTTGTCTCCATCCGAATGCTTGAATAATTGCACTTATTGCCTGCACTTGAGATGAATCAGATAGAGTTCCACGAATGAAATATGGACTTCGGATTGATGTAAGTGAAGGACTTGTGGCTGAAAATGTCATTATAGGAACTTGAGTTTTGTTTCCAAGATTTATCATGAAGTTTGCTTGTACTGAGTTCAGAGGCCCTATAATGGCTTGCACTTCAACATTCTTCAGCAAGTCCACAGCTGCAATTCATATGTAATGAAACTCAGTTAGGTTTTGTTCAGTCCGCCTGAAATACTCTAAACTGAACTTAATGAACTTGAACAGAACTGAACTGAACTTAATGACCTGACCTGACCTGAACTTTATAAAACCGAACTGAACTTAAACCTTAATTGAATTGAATATAACTTAATTGAACACATCATCAAATAGTACTTGACAGATATACTATACACGTATCATTTCACCCTTCTTCATAGGAAGCTGTTAGTTCTATATTCAAGAAGTTGCTCTGAAATGTTGCAACTTTGACTGTCACAACTACTGTAAATTGAAAGAACGATTTTAAATGGCAACTGTGATTTCTTTACTGGAAGTTGTTATTCTTCTGTTTACAAATTTGGTATTATCTGGCCTAATTGATCACTTATTTAATTCCTAACTTTGGTTATATGCTTGAAGTAAGTCTAGTAAGATCTGAATATATATATATGAAATCATGCAGTTCACAGTCAAGTTAAAACATTTACATGCATAGATTTCCAACTAGTTGTATAAATTCACAGGCACGCGCGCACATACACACACAGATACATGCTGATATGTATTTGCAGAATTGATAGACTGATAATATATGAAGTATGTACCTGCTGCAGCTGCCCCTATGACATCTCCTTTGGAGTCCCTATTGTAAAGAACCAGCCTGGTCTTGTAATGGCCATGCGTTGAGTAAAAGTCTGAGAGGGCCAATGAAATGCAGGTCATTCCCATTTCTCCAAGGTAATAATCCATGTCAAGAACCACTCCTACTTTTATTTGAACTGGTGTAGTCTGAGCAGCTGCCAAATTCGTTCTGGAGATATTCTTACAAGAGAGGTGAAATAAAATCATGTAGAGAGCGAGAACATGCCTGCAGTATTTCATCTTCATATCATGAAGTGTAATCTTAGAAGCTTGAATGAGGCTTGAATGGCGATGAGTGTTTGGTTACAACAAGTTGTTATATTTGCAAGATTTCTGAGAGAATGAGACTGAAAGCCAGTCATGTTTTTCAAGCTGTTTTTATTAGCAAAAGATGCCAGAGGTTCTGGTAGCATTCAGCCATTCACTGAATCTGATAATGATAAGATATATTTGTTGAGTCCAGCCCCCAATCTTGAAAAGAATGGATTGAAGGGACAAACTCACATGTTCATGTAGCATGTCCTTCAACAATTGTAGGCTGCAAGATCTTCAAAGATTGCTGCCAATCTCATTCACATGAGTCAGTCAAAGAAGAAGGCTGGTGCAT
>JAQRGC012120754.1:0-14867 GCA_028659135.1 Plantago lanceolata
ATCTGATAGATATTGTACGATCAATTTTTCTGAAACCTCCGTCTGTGACAGAACCACGATTATGTTTTCCGGACTGAGTTTTTGTAAGAAGAAAAAATCCACCCCACAATAAAAGATTAATTGAGCCGATTTCTTACTTCAAAAATGATTTTGTCGATTTTCTTTCCACCCGGTGATAAAAGATTTTCAACTTTTAATGATGAAATCATCTAAATTTGGAAGCAAATCGTCAAATTTTCAGTCGAAAAATCAAAATTTATTCGATGCATAATCAAAATGGACTATATTTGGAATAAAATCAAAGGATTTCCAGCCATTTGATTCGGCTTTCACATCAAAATTGATTGTTTAATTAGAAATCTCAATCCTTACATATTTGGTTTTGTAGCTTTATGAATAACAACACCTTGTGGTGTAGTGGTAAGTACCCAAGTGTTTCAATCAAACACCCCCTGTGAGCAACATTTTTATTAAAGCATATTTTCAGATGTGACACGTATGATGACACGTCAACAAAATGCCATAAATAGTTGTACTAACTATGCTCTCAGCGCGCCAAGTAGGATTAGGGCTTATTTGGCACGTGTTAGAGAGCTCCGTACAACTTTGTTTTATTATATATATGGATGGATGGATTGAAGGGTATCCATTATGAGTAAGTCTCATGAAAATCAGTCTTTCCTAAACATTAGGAAAATCAACATTTTAATTAGTATAAATTAATGGAGCGTATTCAACACTTGGGTGGAAGGGGTATTGATTTTCTTAATCGGTAGGAAAAGCTGATTTTGAGACTTTACCATCCATTATTCGAACAATATGATGTGGGAGCAATGGCAACGAGGTGCCATTTCTTGCTCGTCTCATAATCTCATACCCCTACCTGCAACTTGCTCACGCCATTGTCACCGGAGGTTGAGCTAGAGCTCAGGCAGATTTCACCAGGTGAGTACTACTTGCTGCAATCCATTTACCAGCTACTACTGTTATTAATTTCCCGTTTTGTATTTGCTGCTAAACAATGAACCCTTTACAATTTCGTCGATTCTTTTCTAGAACCCACATCAACAATTCAATAGCTGAAACCCTAGCCCCTAGCAATTTCAAGAAAGCCCCAATTATGTTGCCCCATAGGACTCTACCTCTAGCTCAAGGCCAAGACTTGGATTTCATAAGCGTAGCTCACAGCCATTTGATCCATTCTGATTGGGAAAAGCTCAATAAGATGGCACCTGGCCTGACACCCTTTAGAATCAAGCACATTTTGCTGAAAACCCGAAAAGATTTCGTCCTTTCCTATGAATTTTACAAGTGGGTTGAGCTCAGAAGGCATGAACTGAACACCCTTGATGTGAATTCGATTATTCTGCATATCTTGACTGGGAATCGGAAGTTTAAGTCCGCGGAGGCGATTCTGAGGAGGATTCTTGGAGTAGCTTCATCAGAGTTGGATTATCCGCGTAAAGTGTTCGAGGCGCTGGTTTATTCGTATAGGATGTGTGATTCGTCGCCTCGTGTTTTTGATTCGTTGTTTAAGACTTTTGCACATATGTGTAAGTTTAGAAATGCTACTGATGTTTTCTGCTGGATGAGGGAGTATGGATTTTATCCCACAGTGATGTCGTGTAATGCATACCTGAGCAAGTTGAATGAGTCTAACCGTATGGATGTCGCCTTGGGATTTTACAAGGAGATGCGCAGGTCGTGTATCTCGCCGAATGTATATACGTTTAATATGGTTATTTCGGCTTTCTGTAAAGTGGGGAACTTGGAGAAGGCGATCGAGGTGTTTAAGGAAATGGAAGCATTGGGATTAGACCACAGTGCTGTATCCTATAATGTGATGATTAGGGGATATTGTAGCAAGGGCCTTTTGAGCAGTGCTGTGAAACTTAAGAATGTGATGGAGGAGAATGGGAAGGGACCGGATGTTATTACGTATAATACCCTTATCCATGCGTTCTGCAAGGAGATGAAATTGAACGAAGCAGGCAAATTGTTTAGTGAGATGAAAAGCAAAAACATCAGTCCTAGTACTGTAACTTATAATACGTTGATCAATGGATATAGTGAAGCCGGAAAGAGCGGGATGGGGACCCAGTTGCTCCAAGAGATGAGATTGAATTCTGTCAAAGCTGACATTTTGACTTACAATGCTGTGATATTGGGACTATGCAAGGAGGGGAAGACAAAGAAAGCTGCGTATTTGGTCAAAGAGCTTGATAAGGAAAAACTAGTGCCAAATTCTTCAACTTTTGCTGCTCTTATAATCGGGCAATGTGTGAGGAATAATCCAGAGCGTGGTTTCCAACTCTATAAAAGCATGGTGCAGAGTGGTTGTAATCCTAACGAACCGACTTTCAGGACACTGATATCTGCTTTTATTAAGAACGAAGATTATGATGGTGCGGCTGAAGTATTGGAAGCAATGAGCAAGAGAGGTATATATCCTGATCCAGATACATTGTCTTCTTTGTGTAATGGGCTCTGCCAATGTGGTAAAGGGGAATTGGCCACGAAGCTGCACCAGGAAATGGAATCTCGAGTCTCGACATAGTAAGTCTAATGGATTTACAATGACGGAGTGATTCTGGAACTTGTCGTGAAGCCACATGTGCTTTTTATCATGCAAATGACAATGTGAGTGCTGCAGTTCTGCGACCTCTTCCTTGCAAATGTGCAGTCTAAACCCCAGTTCATATGCCAGGTGCGCTAAACCATATGCTTAACTCATGCCTGTAGGCCCTGAACTCCTGTAGTTATAATTTATGCTTCTGTCTATCTAGTTTTCCTTGGAGTTGTCTGTTATGTTTGTAATCAATGCTTCTGTCTATCTAGTTAAAGCTTCTGCATGAAATTGTTGGCACTGACTAGGAACCATGTTTATGTCTCCATAGTTTGTTGTTAAGCTTTGAGGGTCAGTCTATTCTGCTCAATGTTTTCCAGGGGTGAGGGGTGTATTAATGTGACACGGTATTCCACATGTTTTTGGGAATGTCCATGATTGTTTTCTGTTAATATGATTTTTCGAGTTGTACATTTTAAAAGACCAGAAAGCTCACATGGCATTAGAGGGTTTTAGTGCTGGAGATGATGACCTCACTAGTGACCATTACGAGTGATCCACCTCGGAACAGAATCCAGTCCATGTGCAGATCCTTGTTTGGCTATCCCAACATAGGCAGCATGCTCTGATCAATTTCAAGAATTCAGCTTCTCCCTCCCTGTCAACGAATGAGGTGGAACTTGGGATTTTAGAGTTAGTAATGACATTAGAATAGTAAAAAAATTATGTAGATAAGTCGAAAAGTAAGAGTTAGTACAATTTTTCCCCTGTTCCAGTTGCACTGATGTTTTCTTTTAAAAAAATATACTTTTTTCAAGTTGAGTGGTTTGCAAACTAGCTTCTAAGAAGGAAAGACATGTTGAAAAAAATGCAGGTTGACGTATGCTCTATATGCCAGACTATTTCAGAATCTAATTTTTATTTATTCTTCAGTTGTAGATTCTCAGGAGATGGTGGCAAAGATGATATTGAGGAGAGCTGGAAGTATATCTTGTAATCAGTTCTCTCTGGAACCATGGATAAGATGTTTGAACCAATCTACGTAGAAGAATTCCGCCATTGCCAGAGCAGGGCTGCAGCAGTACTTGCAGCATGAGAGAAGGATTTGGCATATCCGTATAATAGTAAATGCTGAATCTCGATAGAATTTGCAAGAAGCAAGCGAATGATCTGAAAAGAAGCAAAGGTAAACATACATGGAGCTGAAGATATGTCAATTCTTTTGTATCCAATGGAAAAGGTAGCTCAAGTGCTTATTTTGGTTACAAGTAATAGAGGAACAGTTCCCCAAAGCAAACTTGCAGTTTTATTTAGTGATGACATGATGACATCGATAAGACTCGTTATTTAGCTTAATGCGCCACGAGGCAATACAAGTAGTGATGACATGGTACAACGCTTAATGCACGATGAGGCAGCAGCTGTAGCAAAGAAGAACCCCTTTATAGATGGATATCACTAATCACATCTTTAACTAAGCCTGCCATGGAACTAAAAGAAGAACCTCCCATCTCAACTGCTAATCTGCTCTTCACTTTCATTTCCTGCATATTAGCCCTCACATCACTTTTTGGATCCATCAACTTCTTGATCCCATTCTCTATTTCATCACATGTAACAATTACCAAAGCACAACCTTCTTGGTTATAATCCATCTTTATCTCCACACCCAGTCCATAATGCTTCACCAGCTCAAAGGCATTCACTTGCTGCTCCGCGTAAAGCGGCCACGCGGCTATTGGCACACCGTACCAGATACTTTCCAGAACCGAGTTCCACCCACAGTGCGACACAAATCCTGCCACGGAAGAATGCTTCAACACCTCAAATTGTGGAGCCCAGCCGATCACCTTTCCGAACCCTGATGTCCGTTCCAAGAACCCTTGAGGTAAAACATCTTCAAAATTTTCATATTCGCTTGGATCGCTGGCTCTGTTCTCGGTGGGAGGCTTTCTCAAAGACCATAAAAACGGATGCCTGCATCGCTCAAGTGCCAACGCAATCTCTTTCACCTGGACTTGGTTAAAGCATCCGTGGCTCCCGAAACAGAGGAACACCACAGAAGAATCAGGTTGTTCGTCTAGCCACCTCATGATCTCGCCGTACTTTGGGTCTTGATCATCATTTGTATCGTTCACATGGAGTATAGGCCCAACAGAGTAAACTGGCGGGGTGTCCTCATTACCAGAGAGCGACTTCATCGCAAAGGATTCCAGTTCGAAGAACGTATTTATCATGATTCTCTTCGTTTCTCTGAACCTTTTAGCATGGTTCAAGAAAGCAGGACCATCTTCTTTGTGGAGCATGACAGCAGGCAGTAGCTCCCCAGGCACAGGCCTTTTGAACGTTGGGATCGGTACCTCTACTCCAGCGTGTTTATAAGCTTCCAGATCGTCGTTTTCATCATCTCTTAGACTCTGGAAATGGAGCATAAGCCCAAGTTTTGCAGCATTGGCTGTAAAAAACAGATATGACGGAACTGCAAACTCGTTGGCTACATCGATCATGCTAGTACAGAACATGTCAACGACAAATCCAGCCAACCTACTGGATTCACCAAGTTCCACAACTGCCTTTCTTACATGATCCTTATGAGCCTCAACGAACTGATTCATCGGGCCAACAAAGGACACAGGCGGACTGCTGAAAACCGAAAGGGGATCAACCTCTGGAAGATTGATGAAACGAATGCGTGAATTTGAATCCTGGAGAGGATAGGATTGATTAACTGCAGCAGAAGTTGCACTCTTGGAACCGAAAAGCGGCTTCATAACGAGCATGGTGACAGACAGGCGCTCGTCCCTGTCGACGAGCAACTTTGCCAGTTCCATTGTGGCCATCAGGTGCCCTCTTCCTGGGGAAGGAATGAACACCAGCTCTGCTCTGCTTTCTTTTGCCATATATATATATATATATCCTTTTACTGTCAGTGATTGAAAAATGTATGTGTTGGGTTATAGATCTTAGACTAGGAACCTCCTGTCTTTATATAGTCTCGTACTTATTTAATTCTGTAGTAATTGAAACCTTGTACACTATTTAATTTGTCGGCATTCACATATATTGGCATGATGCATGTAGGCCCTGAACTCATGTAGTTATAATTTATGCTTCTGTCTATCTAGTCTAGTTAATGTTTTCGTTGGAGTACATTGTTATGTTTGTAATCAAATAGACAGCTTCTGCATGAAATTGTTGGCACGGACTAGGAACCATGTGTTTATGTCTCCATTGTTTCTTGTTAAGCTTTTGAAACAAGGTAAATGTGATAAATGTTGAATCTCGATAGAACTTGCAAGAAGCAAGCGAATGATCTGAAAAGAAGCAAAGGTAAACATACATGGAGCTGAAGATATGTCAATTCTTTTGTATCGAACAGAAAATGTAGCTGTAGCTTGTGTGTTTCGGGATTCAGGTTAAATTTCTGCCATTAGTTTATTTTTCTGAGGACTGGATTTTAGCATGTTGTAAACTGATTGATATAATGATATTGAGAGGATTGTTACATTTTAATCGTAGACTATTGTTTTAGTTGCACGCCTTGTGATATATAGCACTCTAAAAATGAAGAGAGTGACGAATGGCGATTATCGACAAAAGCTAGCCACTGGGGTGTGCCCTCACTCTTCAACAGCCACCGGCAGGTGTGTGATGACGCCCTATTTGCACCTTAGTCTGAGTTCGCTCGTAGCTCGCCTTAGTGCGCTCGCTCCGATCGTATGAGTACCTGCGTACCGAAAAAGGGGAGGGGTTAGCCCTTCATGACCGGCTTGCCTTGGACAAGCCGGAGTAAGACTTTACTTAAGCTCGAGGGCGCGACCTCGTAAGAGCTGTAAGTGGTTGTAGGGTAATAAATACGTACCTCATTAATGTCATGGAAGTGGAGTATTTATAGAGGAATCCCATAGGTCCAGCGCGGGTCCCACCTGTCATAGGTTGACTCACGAGACGCGTTCCGCGGGATTGGCCCGCGGGTCTTCATGGCCGCGGTGTTCTTTGAAGGTTCCATACCCGTGGAACATCTGGCGCGGCCATGGTATTAAGTTCGCGCGCGCGGAGCGCGGGAGTAATATATTGGTTATATCAGTGTGAAACCAGTCCCTTCCATCAGCATTCAGCAAGTCTAACCAACCGCAGCCGGATTGAAGACACCCACTTACCACCAAACCAACTTCAACTGCTAGCCGCGGGCCCACGGCTAACAGAAGATTTCAACCATAACTAGGTTCTGCCAGTAATTTCTCCCACACTTAAAAACTACTGCCTACCCCTTTCACCACATGATGTGGGATTTCATTATATGGCCACAACTTTCACAATTTCTATCAAAAGACTAGTTCAGTGCCATTTCATCCCATTCTATTCCAATCCGGAAAAAGAATGGATAGCTTGTAGTGATTGTGACAGACACTGCTCCGGTTGGTTCTCGTGGGTGCAACCGTGCAAGAGATCGATCACTGGATAACTAATCATTAGTCAGACCATTGTGGATTGTTTTACTCTGTGGAGCTATAGGAATACTGTCAATATATGGTTTCAGTAGAATGAACAAAGTCGGTTCATCGGCTACAAGAGCTGTTCATCGTTATTGCATTGGACAAAAACATTAACAAAAACGATACTGGAGTCGTTTAGAACCGCATGACTTGGCGCATTTCATGTTAACCAGATTCTGAAAAGTAAATGACAAAGTACACAAGTAGAGATAGATTCCGAGTCAAGACATTCTTTCAATTTCTGTTGTACATGAGAAATCAACTGTTTCATTTATCGTCTCTGAGCTCTTCAGCTCATGCTTCTCAGAACCAGACAATCTCACAAAACTATGACAAACTACTTCACAATGTTTACATAGCCATGGACGTCTAGCGTGCTAGGAAGGTAAAAAAAATACAACAAAACAGACTCAAGAGTACAAATCAAAGAACTTTGACATGGAGGGCAATGCATACAGGGAAAAGAAAAAAAAGAATAAAAATTGATCACTGCGTATTCAATCTTCTGTAGGCGTCTCGGTCAATCGTACAGACCGGGGAAGCATGAATTCCGCGTACAAGGGATAATGTGACGAAGGATACTGGCCATCAAGGTTTTCACTTACTACCTCACAGGAGACTGGGATGAGTGATCTGCCTCTGAACAGAATCCAGTCAATATGCAGATCCTGGGTTTGGCGATCCCAACAAAGGCAGAGTGCTCTAAAAACCAATTTCAAGAACTCAACCATTCCCCGTTTGTCACCTGATAGCAACATCATCAACAACACAAAATGAGGTGGAATTCGACGGCTTATTTCAGGGAGTGTTATCTACTGCCTTTAGAGAAGTACTAATAAGTTGCACAAATTAGTAGAAGAACTAAAGAAGTAAAAGTTGACAGTGAGTGTAAATAATGGTAAAACGCAAATTTGGCGTCTACAGAATCTTTACAAAACCTAGTAGCAGAAGGGTGAAAGCCTGAAAGACATTACCTTTAAATCCATGGTATGTGCGAATTAAAGAAACATTTTTCCTGACACGTGCATTGGGCCAAGCATCCCTCATATCACCTACAACACCGTGCTCCCTGTAACAGAAGTCACAGCATTGAAAATGAAAACCAGTACCAGCTGCCGACATACCATGCTTCAATAAATAAAGTAACTATGACACTTCAAAGTTCAAACTCAAGGCTCCACGCCGAATTATAGACTATATTAGACGAACAGGTGGAGTTGGCAAACTATTGCACATCTCCCCCTTCAGTTCACACCACTATCCAAATACAAAGCTAACTACGTTTCAGTGGACTGAACAAAAGTGCTTATTTTCTTGAAGATTATGCATCGATTAGAGACTATCCTAGACGAACAGGTGGAGTTGACAAACTATTGCACAGCTCCCCCTTCAGTTCACACCACTATCCAAATACGAAGCTAACTACGTTTCAGTGGACTGAACAAAAGTACTTATTTTCTTCAAGATTTATGCATCGGTTAGAGGATATAGATTATCAAGAGCACTGACACCTACAAGCTTTTTACCTGAAATCAACGAGGTCTTGCCTCTATAGACTATGAAGTACAACCCTAAGTATCAGGATCGCACATATTGTTAAACATATTTACCTGATACTGTCTTGCCTCTATATATTCAACATATTTAAAATCAACGAGATCTTGCCTCTACAGCCCGTGCCCACATATTGAACAACATCTCTCTCCTAATGTATATAAACTTCCAAGATTGCATTACAGCCAACATAGCATTTAGAATAATTTCGAAGGGATGTCAGAAGCCAGAAAAAAAAAGAATCTCGAAGACCTAGCAACAACAACGAGTGCATTTGCACATAACCCCCACACGTATAGGTCCAGGTCAGGATTAAAAAAAAAAAATCAAAACATAAAAATGGAGACAGAAATTGGTCCTTGTCAGGAGCCGTTGTTTTTTTTTATATTTTCTGTTTCCTTTTTATTGTGTTACTATATTCAAATTGCAAGATCTGAATATATAGGCATTGCACATGTTTGACTATAAATAGCAATCACTCACTTTCAACTACACCATCTCAAATGTTTCTTTCTCCAGTTCTCCTCCATGCAATACGTCACTTTTCGTATCCCAAACAATTTTTGCAAATTGAATCCCATCCGAATAGAAATGATCATGCAATGCTTAAGCCTTAATGCTTCACTTATTTGATAATTTCAAATAATCGAAACCAAACACCTAATGCACGGAGTTGATCCCTCAGCATTCATAACAAACTTACAATATTCTCAATATATACTATTTATACTCTGAACCTAGTGTGTATGATAATCATGTTACTTCAAATAAAGTAATACAACAACTCAGCTGACGTAGCGGTCCGAGACCTAGCAGGAGATCCTGGGTGCTGGCCGCTGGGCGATTGCAGCCTCAAGGCCCTGGACTAGGATCTCCTGAGAGCACCGTACTGGGGTGCCCTGACCTAAAACATGACATTTATTCAGGTACTTCTCAACTAAGAGACGGAGATTACCAATTGAATCTCCTCTTAATTATTAGGAACAGATATCACAATACCAAGAAGCCGCGGCATGGAGAATACATATGTACTGGTAAAATAGTAATTGTAACAGATACTTATCGTAATTGTATTTAGCAAAAGATTATAGGGTAAACTTCCAAAAAAGAAACAAAAAAATTATTAACATCATATCAAACGAAAGCAATACCTTGATCTTCCAAGAAGAAAACGCCCAGTAGTTGATTCCTTTTGAGTATTAAATCCCCCACAATATAAAACAGGCAAGCTAGGAGGTAAGGAAGCAATGTGTTGCCAAGTCAGCAAAGCACCGCGTCTACGGGCTCGAGGACTGGACTCATCCATGTTTGTGTTGACTATCTGAAACGAGAAACCCGGTGGTTCAACTCCTTTTAGCTGGAACGTGTGCTCATTTCATTAAGGGGAACATGAGTCGCATTACAATCAAGTATAGGAAAACTGTGCAAGGTTTAAGATTAGATGCTAAAGGATATAGCCCATGTAGAAATGCATGGATCTGTAGAACCCCATGAAATACTTCCAGGAACTGAAGGTGACTCTGATAACCAAAATGTTCCACCTTCCAACAACTCAACCTATAATAACAAGTGATCAAATGAATTATTTGATGTGCATATCATCTAGATTCAGAGATGGCATGAAGCAGAAAAGGAATTACCCTATCTTTGCAATAAAAGATTGTACAGTGCTGGTCTGAATTTTCTTCGGTTCCTTTCCTTGAAGTTCCAAACTGTTCATACTCTTTTCAAGAATAACTCAAACTAATTAATTCGATACAAAATAGGTCTTCTAAATGAAATCATATGTACAGGCCTCAGAAGATATAAAGTTGAGCAACAAGCATTTTTGAAGATCTTAAACACCACGAACTTATCAGAACAATTACACACATCCTAAGCAAGATAGTCAGTCTGAAGCTCGACATATAATAGAGAAATGAGGAGAACCATGAACTCATACTGCAAGAATAATTAGCTCGTAATCATTGAAACTGAGAAAAGTAGTTCTATAGCTGAGGAGCTAGTTAAGTACATCTGCTGAATTTGCCTTTTGTGGTAAGTTGCTCTAAATAGTTCTTACTACCTATATACGAAAGCAGTCTTAAGTGCCACGACTAAACGTTGTTTGAAGTTTTAGCACAAAAGTTTTTCTACCTCAACTGGTATCACAAAATGTGCCCACTAACACCAGTTGGATGCATATAGAGGAGTGTTGCTGAACTTTTAGACACAATGGACATAATAATCATGCCTGGTTCATCATTACTCAAATTCGAGACATGCTGGGTAGTTTTATTCAATACAACCATATAATACTATACATCAACAGTTGAAAGCTATGATCACATATTACACACCAATATTCTTAGGTTTTTAATAGAGAAGCTAATGTAGTGAAGCACCATTGACATGATCACTACAAAGATAATAATTACCAACTGACTAATCGAACAATATTTGATCCTAGGGCATCTTTCACAAGCACTCCCCTGGCAAAAAGCACACATACACTACACATAACATCGTTTTGGTGATTTTAGTAGAAACTCTATATGACATAATTCCAAAAGTCGCAACAATGTTCAAATGCAGTGTAAATCTTCTCCAGAAAAGGATAACAAATCATTCCCCAAGTGCTTATTTTGGTTACGACTTACGAGTAATAGAAGAACAGTTCCCAAAGCAAACTTGCAGTTTTATGATACTCAAAAGGTCATTTTTTAGATGAAAAAACATATCGTTCGAATTGATCACCATAACCATACTGAAAAGTCCATAACTAATCCACTGAACTATCTCACTATGTCAACAACTTAACATCTTTCATTCATAAATCAGAATCCATTGATTACATAAATCTCGAATAACACGATTATTCGTCCAATACTACAGCTCAAGTAACATTCATTTCAAATTTCTTTTGGACCAACTATACAGAAGCACAAAATCATGAAGAAGCATTTACCTGGCAAACACTGGCGAAGATAGTCCAATTGCGATTTCACACCTAAAAAAATCCCAAAAACAGGTAAGCAACAAAAATCCCATCTCAATACTGCATTACTTAAACCATCAAACAAAACCCAGATCATCATTTTCAATCAAAACCAAGATCCAAAGAAATCTCACCTTGCTGAGTGCACAGAATCATTGGGGAGAAGCTGGTAATGACCGTGACACAGAGCTCCTTCCTGTTGTCCCATGAGTTAGGGCTGTCAACTGGCTGATCTTCGAGCAGGTTAAAGGTCATCACTGTCACAGAAACACTCATGTTTCTTGATTCTTGAAAGACCCCCTTTGGTGGCGTTTTTACTCCATAAATTCGGGTTTAACAATGTTAATTAGTACTAATTGGTTTTATGACTTTATCCAAGTTTTAATAAACTGGAAATTTTGCAGCTGGTGGAAGAAGTGGGGAAGGGGAATTTTGTTGGTAAAGTTTCAGAGAAAGTTATTGAAATCATCAAAGTAGCAGAGAAATGGAGTAACTGTAATCATTGACTACAGTAACGGTAAAATTTTGTAATGGTTTACCAACTTTGTTAATACAAAAAAGGATACGAAGTAAATAGATTTGTTTGAATATGATCGGTTTTAGAAATTCCGATTAGTGTTGAAAATACCCTTCCCTCCATATGATCTTGTTCATACATTGAATGTGTATGGAGTGATGGGTGAAAAATATGTTCGTATCAACTTGAGTTAAGTCAAAAGTGTGATAGTATTGCGACACGAATCGTCTCTTATCAAGATTACAACTCGAGGGTCTCATTTAATTACCTAGTCGAGTGGCGGTCCACTATGTTAGTGACCTCACTTGACCTCAAATTAATTATTGTTATAACTTATAACACAGTGTATCTCTGGGTCGAGAGTGGTAACACTATGTTAGTGCCCCCTCTCAACCTTTGACTAACAGGTCTGGAGTTTGTTGGTCTCGTATGATTGAGCACCACAGAGAACGACTACTCGAGTGATGTGGTGGAGAACATTGAGACTTTTTTGAAAGATACTCCATTTTGGTTGATTTACCCAGATTGACCTTGATAGCGACATAGTCGGGATCTATAGTGTTAGGAACTCGGATCATGGACCTCTATTTGCATTTATGTACGACCTAAGAAGACTAACCATTTTTTACCCTCATCACGGAGGCCGAGTGAAGATCCTGAAAACCCTCGAGTAGTACTCATCCGCAAGCAAGACACTTAAGAGGTAAATACGATTTATACTGAAAATCAAACACCCTCGAGAGAGGCATACACGCAGGTAGAGTTGGACCCAACTACTCATCCACATTGGCTTTCGTTATAACTTGACATAGCACAACCCTTGCTCTAATGTAAACTTGGCCTCCCATTAAAGATATGAGGTTCCAACTCATTAATGAGACATTCATTTATTACTCAAATCATCTCATTACAACTCTTTCAAGGCCTTATGCTCAGGCTACGTTGAAGTTTACCTCCAACTTGTTCCCGAAGTTATGATATAGTCGAGTATAAGAATCAATCAATCACTAGTTCATTCAATACTCTTTGATGTATTTGTACATTGTTTATGATGAGTACAGTATTATCATGGTTCATGGGATCATTGAACAGATTAGCAGAAAACAGAAATATGCACAAGATTGATTCAATCTCTAAACAACAGTAACAAAAACGACTGGAGATCGAAGTGAACTCAACAGACGGACACAACCAACACGTACACAATTCATCAGATCATCAGAATAATAAAAAGAGATGAATGCACAATAAAGGTAGCCAAATTAGCACGACAGGCGAATAATATTGACAAAAAGAATTAAATCGATGGAGAGAATTTCTCATAATAATAAGAATTCAATTGATGTCTTTTCCATACACCAAGGGACATATATAGTTACAAAAAAAACATAATACGAAACAATAGATTCGAAGAATCGAAGGTTTTGTTGCTCGAACAGACGGATCGATTTACAGAAATTAAGACAAATAATACTACAAGTAATGCATGATGCCCTGATCAGTATTCAGTACAATTGACCTAGCTTTGCAGGTCCATAGATGATTCTGCAGCCTCATGATCATCAACCGGAACGCCATCTATCTTCTTTGTATCATCCTCCAGATCATCAGGTTTATTGACGGTTAGCGATAGAAACCCTTGAGCGAGTAAAGAAGTCAGTAAGCTTGTGATGGCTCCAGCAGCAAGAGGGTTCGACTCGGTAAGTAGTTGTTGATCTAAGGACCAGTCGTAACCGGGGACAGATTCAACTGGAACAGGATAGTACTCTTCTTCTTCTTCTTCTTCTTCTTCTTCGGCTTCTTCGTGTTGCCAGGACCATGAACGGTCTTTCCGTTTTCTTCCGCTGATGAAATCCTTGTTTGCGGCGTCAATGTCCATGTCCATGGGTCGACATAGTGCTTGCGAAAACTGAAACGAACAGCTCTGCAACATGTTTGGATCTCTTCTTCCTCTGTTTTCTGCAGATTCTGTAATTGTAATTTGTAAAGTGTATAAGAACAGATTAGTATAAAACAGATTAGTATTATTTATAGGAGATGATTAAACTTGGGCTGGACGCTAATTAAGCGTTAATTAGACGCAGCTAAGATAAATTATCCAAATTCCATATGTAGTTTTAGTTACCAAAATTAGACTTACGATTTATTACTACTAAAACACGATTATTTTGATTTTGCCGTTAATGTGGGCTATCTCAATTCTCACTTGTCCGGGTAAGAATACTTCTGGGTTTTGTGTCATTACTAGTATTAGCCCGTGGCGATGCCACAACATAGTTTCGCTGGTAGTTTGATTTTTCGAATGATATTACTAATGTAAAGAAAGATAATTGATTTTTAGTTTTATTGTTGTGTTTTACGGTAGTTGCAAAAAAATTAAACATCTTTAGTATAGATAAGTGTCTTTGTTTTCCGTATATGAAATGAGACATTCAATGCCTGCGGCGATGGGTCGGGGTAGTTCCAATGTTAGATATTAATGTGTAATGGTTACTAATTAAAAAGGGACAAACCAAATATCGATGTTAATTCATTATTTGGTGATGAATGAAGTGAGTGGTCAACAGAGTGGAACAACTTTCTTATGAGTGAGGTGTGGTAGATTTGCATCAGACCTGCATCGAAAAAATATAACAATATGGTACGTCACGTTTGGATTGTATTATAAAATTAAGTTTATGACCGTTGAACATAAAAACCTCAGCGGAAAATTTTACACTGTGTCAAGTTGTGTAATGAGAGACTGGCCTTAGAGGT
>JAQRGC012121273.1:0-13310 GCA_028659135.1 Plantago lanceolata
GTGACACTATTCTAATAAAATGCACTAAAATGCATGCAAGAGGATAGCTAAATAGGTGAAAAAGAACCAAATAAAAGTGTAAAAACACTTGTCATCAATATGCTTATATGCATTGTCAATCGATCTTTAGATCGAGTAAGTCTCATGAAAATCAATCTTTTCTAAACATTAGGAAAATCAACATTTTAATTAGTATAAATTAAAAGAGTGTATTCAACACTTGGGTGGAAATGATATTGATTTTCCTAATCCGTAGGAAAAGCTGATTTTCCTAAGACTTTATCCTTTAGATCAGTTTTACAATTAAAATTTATTATTATATTTAATGTCGACCGTTGATCAATTTGCAAGATTATATAAGAGTTTAACAATGGCATATCTGTAAATAAATTTTTTACAACTTTATACATGTCCATAAATTGGAAAAATACAAAATTAAAATTACAAAACAAAAATTACAAAACCCAAAATTTTAAAAGAGTTTTAAACACGTTAAATCGAATACAACGATTATTTGTCTTTCACATAGATTAATTCTCAAATTGATATAAACCCTAAATTCCAATTTCAATAAAACTACTCCGTCCATAAGGGGTCACGGGATTCATAAGCTGTCTGGTATCGATATATTTGCATCATGAGCCTATGTCTTCCTTTTCTTAATTGTAATATAATATGAAGTTTTTGCCATCCATCGTACATCATCTGATTTTCTTTTCTATTTGCAAATGGAATTTTTCCACTACCCTACGGAAACTTGCACTCGTTTTGGACAAACACGGATTTTTTGTAATCGTCCGTTTAATGTACATATATGTAGTCTGGGAGATAGGTATTAATTTTTTCAGGACATATATACCCTCCATGGCTAATGGCGTGTGCACATGTAGGCACGTAGGGGTGCAGTAGTAGGGTGGCTCTGGTGCAATTTGTAATAAATGTTGTGTTTGTTTTGTTCATTTCTTTAATAAGTACAAGATGGTCGTAATTAAGCAAGGATTTGAGCTGGATTGGGAGCAATTAGTACATTTTCGGCAGAGGTTTCCTAATAAGCCTATTTCAACTAATTCCAATCAAATTTAAGCCAAAGTGAAAGGGAGTATCGATTAGGGTTCATAAGCGCCGACAAGAGGGCTTCTTAACTGGATTGTAACGACCCGGCGATTTTATCAAAATGGAGCTACCAAAGTTCATGATAGTGCTGACGTCAGTAGGATTTTCAGGGTTGATCAACGGTGGGGAGGCACAAGACTGGGAAGAATTCCGTACGCGAGTTTCAGGTATTTCAGAAAATTCTTAATCAACTGATTGTAGTTCTTATTCATTACAGCTTTTCAGTGTACAATGCTGCTCTGTTTTCAGTGTACAATGCTGCTCTGTTTTCCTGTATTGGGCTATGGATTGAAGTAGAGAAATTATTACATTTGGTTGGGGAAAGATGTTTCTGGATTTTACACAAAAGGGGAACTCCGTCTCGTAACAATTTTACGATATACTCTGGTTATAAATGCCCCAAATGGTTTCTTGTTTTTAGAACATTAATGACTCCTCTTGTATTGATGGGTGGAATCGGTATTTGTGAGTTAAGGTTGTCTGTGAAGAATATTTAGTTGCATTTATTATGAGGGGTAGCTGCTACTCATTAATGGTATGTGCTATAGGGGGGCGGATGAAATGCAGCTGAATGTTTAATTCCCTGGAAAACATGACAATTTTGTTTATTTTACAGAAGTTTTCATCATCTTTTAGTATAGGCTGACATGAATCTAAGTTACAATCAAATTTATCACTTAAACTGCTATATCGTTCACATTTCACAGAAAAAATAAAACTGCAAGAAGGTACCAAGTTCACCTTCACTCTTTCGGGCCAGCCTCCATGTGCTCTGGAAGAGCACAAGGATTATGTAAACATGTTGTTATTATGTTCAATGTCTCAATCACATGTGATTAATATAAACATGGATCAGAAGAACACAGGAGAGTGTCAAGCCCAGATAAACCAAACATTCAGAAACACCTCACAGACCCACATAAATGCTACCAATAGAACCTCAGTAAATACTCTGCCTTTCAACTTGAATGAAATTCCTCCCGCAGATCCTGTATGCCCCGCACAATCTTTCATGCTTGGTGATCGTCAATTTCACTCAGTATCTTCCACCAATAACAGATCACTTGGTCACGGTCTCCCTATCCATCCACTGTCTGATCAGCCTACTCCATCTAGAGCCAACCAATCGGTGCCTCATCATCAAACTGGGCCACAGGATATTTATCTGGAGAAGACTTATTCGGATACATTTGCACTCGACAAAACCCGGGTGCAGTCCAGAAGAAGGAAGCGAAAAGACGAAGTAATGAGGGGAGAATTTTATCCAGGTGCAACGACGGATTTTCCAGTCTATGACATTAGCCCCGAGCAGGAGACAGTAGTATTACGGTCCGCAACGTGGGTTCATTATATTCGGAAAGTGGGGCAAGAATTCCGGGGTGGTGTGACAGAGTATAGATCTAAACTTGTTATGTATGCGGCTAAAACTGGATTCAAGTTCGATTATGTGAGGAATGATGGTGTCTATGTCCATGCAAAGTGTGCATTACATAAATCTGAGAGTTGTGGCTGGTTTGTGAAAGGGGCTATGAGTTCGATAACATCTACGTTTATTATAAAGTCTGCTGATTTACAACACTCATGTGCTCTCTCCCTTATGGGTCCAGATAGTGAAAGGATTGGATGTAGAATTATCGGTGATCTAATTACTGATGCGATTAGAGCAAAGCCAGCGCTTAGCGCAACAGAATTGAAGCAAGACTTCCTCACATACTACGGTTTTACTCTCCCATACGAGAAAGTATGGAGAGGAGTTGAAGTCGCTCGTGCAAATGTATTTGGTGGCTATGCAGACTCTTTTGACGAACTCAGATGGTACCACAATGCAATTCTGAAGACTAACCCTGGAAGCAAAGTGTTTTTGGAAACAGACACTGAAGGTCGATTTTCTCGATTTTTCCTTGCATTTAATGCCAGTCTACAGGGATTCAAGAAATGCAGACCTATGTTATTTGTTGATGGCACTTTCATGAAAACCAAGTATAAAGGAACACTACTTGCAGCTACGGCAAAGGACGGGAACAACGGTATGGAATCTCATTCTTCACCACTATTTGAACCATTTCTTTGTAAAAATAACAACATGTTAGTTAATTTGTAGAAAATCATGCACACAAGTGAATCTGAACTTTATAAATCCACTGCATATGTTTTATAATTTTCAGGATTGTTTCCAGTTGCAATAGCGATTGTGGAGGGGGAGAACACTGCCAACTGGAATTGGTTTATTACCAAGATTAAAGACATAGTGCAGCATCCTCAACAAGTCATGTTTGTATCCGACAGGGCAGGCGGTTTAATGGCAGCGTTTGATGATGTATATGATAATCCTCTTCATTTCTTTTGTCTCTATCATCTCATGCAAAACCTTCGTTCAATGTACAAGGGGAAAAAATATTCAGACGTCTACAAGAGCTCTATGTGCTTGTTGTTAAAGGAAGCTGCATATGCCCCGAATAAACATTTCTACGAGGTAGCCATTCGGAAATTCAAGCTCCGCGGTGGGGCAGAGGCTGTCCATTTCTTACATGACCTGCCTCCGGAAAAATGGGCAGTGTCTTTTGCTCCAGATGTGCATCGTTATGGGGAGCTCACTAGTAATGTAGCGGAATCATTCAACAGTTGGATATTGGAAGCACGTGCATTACCAATCACTTTCATGATAGATTGCATCCGAATGAAACTGATGACCTGGTTCACGGACAGAAGAAGGGAAGCAGATAAATGGAAAGGAGCTATGACGAAACGAGCGGAGGAACTATGGAATGAGAATGATAGTTTAGGTGAAAACTGGAAGATCAACGTCACCAATCAATTTGGAGTATACGAGGTGGTCTGCCCAGCTTCAGCAGTTGTAAGTTACTATACAGTCTTCAACCATAAGCAAATTGAAATTCAATTAAGAACTCAGTATATGCATTTGTTTTAGTACTGTGACTGATGGTGAAACAAAACGAACAAACTAAATTAATACCACATACATTTATCCAATCTGAAATTAAATTCATATGCATACTAGTTTCATAGAAATTGTCTTCAAGATTGTATAAAATGTAAAGTCACAACAATGCTCCCATATATACAACAAAATAATCGTATATTAATTTTGTGGATTTTGCAGGTTGATCTAAATTTGAAGAAGTGCTCGTGTTATCAGTGGCAAATACGAGGATTTCCATGTTGCCATGCAATTGGTGTTATTAAACGAGCAAGGTGGCATATTAGACAAGTTGTTGATAACTGTTTCTTTGTAGACACCTATAAAGAAATCTATGCTGAAAACATCTATCCTATTCCAAGCACCGAGAAGTTCGAGTTCATTGATCTCAATGGGCCTGATTATATCAAGCCTCCAGTTATCAGACGGCAACCGGGCCGCCCTCGCATGAAGAGATTCCGCGTTGATGAACATGGCAAGAAACAACGACAGTTCATATGCGGGAGATGCGGTGAGTATGGAACACATTTCTGGACCACTTGTAAGGAGGCATTGATTGATTAACAGAGTTCTTGCTGGCATTCTTCTTGTTTAAAAGATCTTTCTTTTATGCTGGTTATGTGTTGCAGACTATGTTTCAATGTTGTTTTGTCCATCTCGATCATGCTAACATCATAATATTGAAATGCATTTGTTTCGTGTTAAAACGATATCATTTATCCCTACAACTCAGAAACTTCTTATACTTGATTCTGGGATTTAGATGGATAGCATTACAGAAATCGCATGCCAACTCCCCCTTCTATCTAAACGTTCATAGATCACATGTTCAAACTGCTGAATCTTGTAACGAAGATCGAAGAAATACAATAATCCATCGACTGAACCCGAAAGTATTGACGATATACTCTACTATCGTAACGAACACAGTAAACAACTATGAGAGTTCATCAACCTGTAATACCAAATCCTTCACAGATCTTCATAGCTCGTGCTCTGTCAAATCAAACAATGGCCAAATGACACAAATGTTAAAAATCCTTGTAAAGCCAGTTTTATTGGCTGTATTTGAGCATTTGAACAAGATTAACAAGTTCAGGGTTCACATTAACCATACTAAATATCTCGGCCATGTACAGTTAATAATCATTGTTTCTGCTTCTATGGTATGGATTGAAATGCAAAGCGCATGCTTCCGGTGAAATCTACCACTTCCACATCAATATATTAATCCACTTTTAATAATCTTGCAACTGTTACTTGGGGTGCTGTGCAGAAGATAATCATATTCTAAACACTCAATATATATCTCACAGTCTCTCAATCATTATTTCCACACCTCTTACCTCTCACACAGTTTCCTCTAAAACAAAAAAATCAAAAAAGCAGAAAACTTAGAACAAGGCATGGAATCTCGGAGATGGGCTGTGGATGGACACCGTTTTGCTGTGATCCTGGACGGAAGCTACGACGAAAACTTGGTAATAACTGCTTCTCTGTAATTAGCTTTAGTTCAATACAGTCTATTTCCCCACACTTAGTCCTTTGCCGGACAAAATGCACCATAGTTTTTTGTTAGATTGATAGTAAGCTGTTGTGAACACAGATTTCTTGATAGATTCACATGTCATTTTGAAAGAACCTACGTTTTTTGAATTTCCACTAGGTTTGAAAAGTTGACTGAACAGTAATTAGTCAAGAACATCTCAGGGTTCACTATTCAGTCGTTATAACGTGGAATCTTTACATGGATCAACAGGGTTTTTAGTTACTGCATGTAAGCTTTCACCTGCTATGGTATTCAAGTGAATGTTAATTGTTTAGTGTATTTACCAGGTTGCCATAGCAGCTTTAAAGGGAAATAAAACCTGAGATCACCTGGTATTCCATAGCATTGTTACAACATCTATTTTTGCTAAAGTACAACTGAATCAGGTTTCAATTTCACATGTTACAGAGGCTTACCTTCTAATTCATAGCAGAATCTATAAATGATTAATAACAATGCTATACCCGAGTAACAGTCTAAGTGAAACAGAGTATGCACGTTCTGATGTCGAGAAGTAACAATCTAAGTGAAACAGAGTTTGCTAAGTAACCTGTTCTACTTGTTTTTTCGTCGTCTAATGTCGATTCCGTAGCCTGATTAACCGGAAGATCAAGATTCCGCAGTTTGGTGATGCGAACTGTAGAGTACATGTACATCGATTTTAATCTTTGTTTCCGCCCTCAGATAATTCGGTCAATTAAATTAATCACAACTACATTCCAGCATATGCATGGATATGGATAGTTAAGCATACTGAACATGGCTCATCAGTTTCACTGAAATCACAATTGATGGGTTGATGATAAATATGCTTACAATTTCCCTAAAAACTGTTGCAGTGGGTGCCGACACCATTTGCTCTTTCTTACTTCAACTCTGACGGCGAGAAGGATGTTACGATGGCAACAAGAGATGCCTTCCCCTGGCCTGTTGCTGTTCGAACTCAGATGGGGAGCACCTACTTTGGCAAAGGATGGCCTGATTTCTGGAAGAAGTATGACTTATGCATTGACGATGGATTAGTCTTTACTTATGATGAGGAAGGACATTTCTTTGTCAACATGTTCAACAAATTTGGCGAGGACAAAGATCACTATGAACCATTTGTCCCGGTTGTAGAATGTTCCCAGTTGCTCGCGATGAGATCAAGGTCTGAAGCTACTCTGCTTCTAAAAGAAACTGCAAGGAACGATGGTTTGCTTGGATCACTACTTGGTCAACAATTCTCGGGTATTCCTCAAACACAACAGGAAAAGTATATTTAAATGAAACGACATATGAGTTCGTGTTAATTTCAGGAAAGGAATTGGCTGCTGAATCCAACAACTCATCCAACAATGCAGCATGGCAGGCTTCGTCTACTGTTGCCACTGCAGATAATGAAGTCTTACAGAATATACAATGGCAATCTGAATGTCTGACACCTTCTCTTGTTGGTAAGAAATGGCTTATAGCATAGTTTGCAAGTGTTGGTTACAGTTTGATGTAAATATATATGTAACCGTTGATATGCTGCATACTTTGAACCCTAGGTGAGAATGAACCAAACAAGAAAAGTCCGGTCCTGCCGAATCTGAATGCTGAGCCAGACCACACTCTTGAAGACTTCACTGCTCAGATGCTTAATATGGATGCAGTGACGTCATTCACAAACTCCGATCTAATGCCACTTCAAGTTTCAGAAGGTATTGTAGTGATGTACCGGACTGTGGCCCTTAATTACAGTACCGGATAAATGACCGTGATATTGTTTTAATTCAAATGCAGGCATAATTACATTGTCGGACGAGCACTTCCAGCTACCAAACCTCAACTTCACCCCCCCTAATATGCAATTGGGGATGGCTTTCCCATGGCCAAACCTCACCGTGGTGCCTGATTATACGCCATGGTTTGCACAACCTATTCCAAATATGTTCATGCAAACTTCCATGCCAAGCAATACCAGTCCACATAGCCCTATCTAGGCAGCGTTCCCCAATTATGGTGCTTCGTCCTCAAGCCACGACCAATTCATCAACTACCCAATGGATGTTACTCAAGAAGTTACTCCAACAATCGGTATCCCAATTGTGTTTGATCAGACATTTGTTCATGAAGGTACCGACAAAATTCTGTTAAATGTAAGACAACGCAATTCAATAGTATATAATTTCATAAATAATGTGCAGAGGTGCCTGCAATGGAAAATGAAGTGCAGCCAGATAATGAAAGCGAGAACGACGAACAAGACATAGAAAATGTTAGTGGTCTTCCGGATGGATGGGAGAACTGCCGGGTCACTGATGTCAAAATCAGGCCTACTGCTGTGAAAAACCGATACCTCTTCGTAAGTTCTGATAAAAATAACATAACCTCATCCAATCAAGTTTGTGAACTTTATTGACTATTTTAATATAAAACATTGTAGACAATACCAGCGAAGTTTGGAAAAGCACAACGTCAAATTGGAGACCACCAGCGGCTTATGAAGATTAGAGACGAACCAGAAAAGACATGGAAAGTGATATGCAGGCGGGCTACTGATCCGGACAAAACCACAATTGCCCATGGATGGAGGACATTTGCAACAAAGAATGGATTCAAGCCTACTGAAATGTGGAACATTGAGGTACCACTAAATGACCCTGAAATATGGATTTGGAGGAAGTTGCCACAGTAAACACAAGAGATACATGATGCATAATAGACTGGCTAAGCTGCGTCGATCTTCTGGTTTGTGTGATACTTGATCTTTACGTGACGCTTCTTCAATAAAGTCCTGTGTTGCCAGAAACACATCTGCTCCCAACAGGTGTTTTAGTTTTGGCATTCTACCTGTGTAATTGGCAAGGTTGTCAGTTACAAATTTAGAATGTTTTTTGTACACCTATGGGATGTTAGAAATGAAAAACAAATAATGTAATCCATCTCCCGGATTAAAAGGTTCCACTGTATATTTTATTCCGTAGAGTGTGATGCTTGCTAAACTCAATATCAAGTTTAACTTAACTATCAGCAACCAAAACACATAAACACTGTGAAAACAAATCTGTAAAAAAATAAATTCACTAACAAAACCAGAAGATAATGCGCTTAGTGACAATACCAATTCCTCATCTTAGCGATGCATAGAAATCAAACAACTCCCAAAATGAATGTTGAGTACCCTTACGTTGTCAGATGTTGTATCCATCAGTGATTTGGCTGGCTTCACATAATTACACATATAAGTAGTGTACATGTCTATAGTTCGAAGAGACATGGGACAAAGACATTTCCAAACCTCTATGTCAATATATTAGATGTTACACTTACGGCAGGATCGATAGTTCCTCGTAGTAAGACATATAAATTATCTGAATCATATAATCAGATTCATGGTATCATACAACGTTAAAATGGAAGTTAAACAAATTTACTAAGATCATCAGAGAACCCATCCAGGGTGAGCATTATATCTTTGGAAAACGCCATAAATTGGAACACACTCGATCTCTAACGATCTCCAAAATTACAAAGGACACGCTGGCATTTTATTTCGGTAATTTGTATTCAATATACACGATGACGAAGTAATATGGCACTATTCTTTCAAACCACCAAAAAATCAGTTTTTACATCACATCAACAGTACAATAAGCAATATGCACATAGTAAGCCCACTACAAGTCCACACTAAGCCCATTATTGGACCAAGCAAACTTTAATCTTCGGGACAACTTGGCCGTAAAATTGATATACTGCCCGGATAAACTGGCCCAGTTAATTGCACATTGATAGGCCTTTCCAGTGGTACACTTAATGACGTTCATGTTTGAAAAAAAAAAAACCAACAATAACATCATCTGAAGCAATGATCGGACTAATTAGATGCATTTGTCAATTTTGCCAACTTCCAGATCAAGCATAACCTATGTTAGCAGTATGACTATAAAAGCACCAGCCTCCCCTGCCGTTCTATATCAGATAAACCTAAACACATTACCTTACCCTTCTATTCAATGGCAGATCATATGGATGTAGCCACTGATCATCACAAGTTCATCAAATCTGTTGGCCCTGACTGCGAAGGATTTCTGGTAAGATTTTAACTCTGTGTTGTAAATCACCAAAATCCATGTTTTTCTTACTTCTACTGACAACGATCCAAATTTTGTCTAAAACTTGCAGTGTATCCCGGAGGCATTCCAGAAACACTTCCTCACGCCTTTACCCCGCCATGTGACACTTTCAACCCCAGATGGGAAAATCTGGGTAATTGGCATCCTCTGCTACAAGGGAATAGCGTATTTTGCTGCAGGATGGCGTGTGTTTAGAAGAGAGTATCGGCTTGTAAAGGGAGACCAACTGATTGCGGACTATGACTTGGAGGCACACTTCGACGTCACTATTTTCATGAAGAATAGCCTGGAGAAATTTATTCCGTTTGTACCCGCTAACATTGGCAGGGATGATTGCATACAACGAGCTAAGAGGAACAGGTTAACTATGGATGACGAAGGTGAACAGAGTGACTCTGACACGGAAACTCAGGACAAGTTCGAAGCTACTATGTCTGGAATATCATCCTCACAGGCGATGGTTGTTCAAGGTTTGTCCACCACCGTGTGATCTATTATCTTAGTCAATCCGGAGTATTATTGATTTCTTTATTTGTTTTATATGCAGCTCAACAAGATTGTATTGCTCAGCAAGATTATCTCCACATGAACCAAGACGAGCGTCGTAAAGTTTTTGGAGATTTCGTTCCATATTGCTATATTATCATGTTCAAAGACTGCTTAGCTCCAACTTTCAATGTGGTAGGCCTTAGAAAATGAAATTTTCGTTACGTAATGTTAATATAATGTGTATCAGTACTATTAATGCCAGTGTTTCATTCCTTTTAACAGAAAATCCCGACTGATTATGCCCGTTCAGAACTCAAGCCAGGACTCACAACGATTAACTTGAAAAGGCAGGGCTATGGTTACTGGCCAGTGGTTTGCAGTATGATTGGCAATCGGGGAAATATAATTGATGGTTGGAAGCAATTTGTGGCTCACAATGATTTGGTTCCATATGATCAGTGTGCGATGGAACGCAACACCAAAGATCCGTCCATCTGGAATGTTACAATCTTCCGTGGCAAGTAGAATTCGTTGTTGTCTAACTATATGGGCTACCGGTGTGACGACCGGTAACTCCACCGGCATAAATCTCAGCTTTATATATGCATTTCGACTTCCTGTGTATGTGGGGTAGTAGAATCCTCCTCTGTTTTCCAACGGCTTCAAGTTTATGTCTTTAATTAACCTAAGTAGTTAATACTACATCCGTGCAAATCAAAATTGCATGTGTAAGCTGAAGTTATTTCACTTGTTAGTGTGTAATATCATAAAATAAATCTTTCTCGTTTTACCGATATTGTTATTGATAGTGCAGCTTCAATGCAGTTCCCCTGACGGTATACCCGCATTTTTCGATGGTATACCTAGCTTCCCAAATACTCTTAATTGGCAAACCATAGCAAGTGGAAAAATTAAAATTACATATGCGACTTACACAATCATGACGGCAATAGGATCTTAAGCATGAGCAGCATTTTATTTTGAACTATTGCACTATGTGATCACAAATTAAGCACAAACAATGACTGGCACATGTGTCATAGGAACAAGCAGCAAATCAGTTGTGAAATGAAGATTAAACGTAGGTATTGTCGAGTTACTAGCTTAATTAGTTGTACAGAATAAATATATGAACAAATTGAAAAAAGAATGAAGGATAGACTAGTAAAATGCGGCATGGATACTCGAAATTTTGGGGGATTTTACTTTGGTTGCAATAAATTAATATTTGGTCGATTTCAATACGACCCAGATTCTGCTTCATTTTCTACTAATTTGATTACAACAGAAATATTCATAATTAAGTACAAAATCATTTTCTTCTTATATTTTACGACTACAATACACTATGTTTATTGACATTTATTGACATATTTAACGTTACAGTAAATATGTAGTGGGACTGTGAAACATAGGAAAGCATAATTTCCTTGATCAAGTCTAAACAATTTTAAATAATGAGTAATATATTGACCAAAATAATAACAAGCAAATCAAATGAAATACGATGCCATTCACTAAGGTCAATAACATATCTTATCATTAAACATTTTCCAAACTGTGTCAATGTAAATAGATATTTAGTAATTGGAAAAGGAAAATACTGTTACTGAATAAAACTAGTAATACAGTTTATTAAAACAAAGTGCACTCAACAATTTATTCCATCATACTACAAATTGTGAATGCAAAATATACCGTCAATTCAGAACCCCCAAATTGAGTCATCAAATTGATCAAATTCATCGGTCGACGTACGATGGCTGCTCTCACTAAAAAGCGATTCTGATTCACCAAATGCGTAGTCAAACCCATCAAAAGGGTTTTCCATAGCTTCATCACTCCAAAATTGTAATGGGTCACCAAATATTTCATCCTCAGTCAGCTCTATAGTCGCACTTTCTGTCGTGCTACCAGCATCCATAACTCCAACAGGATCACAACATTGATGAAGACGAGTCGTTTCATCGTTAGACATCAAAGTTACATCTCTACCGGGAACATCAGCTCCACCTTCAATAACAGGGGACAAGGACTTTTCTGTGCACACACCGGGCAAACGAAAGTTAGTGACAGCAAAAGGACCACGCAACTTTATAGACGCCTGATCGTAAACACTTGCTGCCTGCTCCGGAGTGTCAAAAGTTCCAAGCCAAACACGGGAACGCTTAGCAGGATCACGAATTTCAGCAGCCCATCTGCCCCACTTACGGAGCCTAACACCACGATACTTAACCTCACGACCAGTTTTGGGACAAACACATACACCACTGCGTTTGCGCTTCTGTTTCTTTGGAGGTGCAGCCGATATAGGAATACTCTGAGTCCTGGTTGAACCATCCACGCTCATAGGTAAACCGACCAGGGGCAGTCCAGTGTCTGTTCCGACTGTGACTTCGCGAACAAATATCTTACTCCCACCATTGTTGCGCTGGGCTTCAACACCTTCGTCGGAGGAGGATTCGGTGGCATCTGGATCAGACATCTTCACTAGCAATTTCCTTTGGCGTATGCTGGCAAGGGAGAAGGCGGAGATAGGAGTATATCCAGGGGCATCAACCACATGTGATGGGGTGGAAAATGTTTTGGATTTAGGCGATGCCGGCGACATTTGGAGGTAACCCTATCAAATTATCAATTTAGGATTATTGTTGAGGAAGATACTCACACAACGGCAGCTTCATCAAGTTTAAAGCCTTGGTTAATTGTGTTTATCACTAATGGTGTCGAGATTGTCACATTTGTCAAATGTGCACGACAACAATCGTCAAATTTGGCAAATTTACCATACACACTAAACAACGTAGCTAATGTAAGCTTGATTAATGCATTTCAGTTAGGATTAGTGTTAAATGTAAATTTTTTTCCCAAGTGCTAAGTATTCATATTATTTTACCAACCAAAAATTACAATATTGTACTACTCTTACAAACCAACAAAATATTATATATTACTAAGTGTTAATACAACAACATTTATAAGCCATTCATTTTTCAAAAGTCTAAGTGTTCACGTATGATTTTTCAAATCGTAAGAGTCTAGTTCGATATACGGAATTATAACTAAGAGTAGGCACCAAATTATGCACGCGCTAAAATAAATAAATGAACACTTCGTC
>JAQRGC012122170.1:0-14837 GCA_028659135.1 Plantago lanceolata
ACAACAACAACAACAACAACAACAACAACAACAAAAACAACAACAACAACAACAACAACAACAACAACAACAACAACAACAACAACCAATTTAAAAAAAAGAAAGAAAGAAAGAGAAAAAGAGATACTTATGACTAATCTAATCTTGCTCATAGTTCCACATTAGTTAACTTGCACCATCACTGCATATTTGCATGTTAATTAAATTCAAAAAATGAGAGAGGAAACATGACTAAAAAAACATCTCTCTCTTGAGAGATACACCGGCAACCACAATAAAGTTAATCCATATCAAGTAACTGAAAGCAAGAATGAATGCCATTCTAAAGTGAATTCGTGCAACTCATACCTGGATTTTAGCAGGCCCATCAACTTTATGATATGTAAAGGAAACCCTTGCATCAGATACCCGTAAAGTCTTAGGCTCATCTTCACTGCTAAACTTCACTAACATATCCTGACCAACTCTGTTTGTAAATGTCATGAATGGTCGGACCGAAATTACCTGGCAATGAGGCTTGGATTAGTTACCAGACAATGATTGGTATTCCCTGGTCCGGAGGGTATAATTACCTTTGTTGGAACAGATTGGTAAGTGCAAGGTTTCGAAGATACAAAAAGATGCATGCAATTCCCATCAGCATTATACGCAAATAGGTCCAAAGAACCATCCTGCAAATAAGATATGTAAGCAAATAGATACTACTATCACACCAACTAGAGCAAACACCTTCTGATTTACCATGTCACCAAGGGGAGAAAGATCTTTAACAGGTCCAAACGACTCTTCTCCAGATTCGCTAATACATGCTGAAATTCCCAAAGATTTGAAATTTAACCCCGATGCAATTGTATAACCTTCATGCAACTCTTCGTCTGTTATCTCCCCGAAGATGACTTCTTTGGCTCTTTTAGTCTGAAACAGCAGAATTCTTTTCGATCTTTTAACACCAACATTCACAAACCTGAAACTAAGTGATGGACATCTTGCAATCCCAAACCAATATGGTGCATAGATTTTGAAGTTCTTTGGTTGCAGGGGCCTATCATTGGTATGGCTCTGCTCAATAATAACTTGAACAATCCTGCAATGATAAGCATAAGGTTTTTACACTGTATGCATTATCCTCACAAATGGAACACGAAGTATATCAATAGCAGTTCAAACCTTCCAGAATCTGAACTTCTAAAGTTTATCGTCTTTGATGGCAGATCTGTAGGATGGGATAAGAGAACAGCCTCCTAGAGCAGAAATGTAAGATATAGACAATTAACATGTGTCACAGAAAACGTTATTCAATTCTGTCTATGAAGAAACAGAGAGTCTAATAAACTAACTTGTATCGGCAACCATCCTCTTTGTGGAAGTAAAGACAGATAGAGAGGATTTCTAAGGTCGACCTCATAGACCTTGACAGTTTCTGCAGTACCAATCACTCCTTTAAAGCAGGATTTAAAATGGCCACTGGTTTGCGTTTGAAGAAGAGAGATTTCAGCAAGAAGAGGTAGATAGCAGGCAACTGACACCGGAGGTTTCACTACAATTGTCCAATCCTGAATTGGATTAAGGTGAATGTCCTTGGCAATTTCAGTTGCTTGTGTGTTCAAACAAAACCAAATGCCATGAGAACTACTTTCTGAGCTTCCACTTACAGGGGAACAGTATAACATTTTATCAGACACAGAAAGATTAGATACAGAAATTTCTGCAGATTCGTCGGGCCTCACTGGATCCTGTGGTTTACCAGACATCTCCACTACGTCACTCCATGAATATGTATTCGCCATTTCTGAGCTCGAAGGTCTTAGTTGCAAAACGTACAGAGAAGATTGGGCTAGACAAGGCAAAGGAAGAGACACAGATTCCCCGGGTCTTAAAGGTCCAATTATTATCGGAGATCTAGAATCCACATCCATTTGTTTTCTTCTCCTAATCCATCTCCTCTGCCTAGCAAAATTGACATGATTTGAGGAATTATATGATTCTGGCCACTTTAAACTTTCAAAATTTGGAGCATAAACCCATCCATCAGCCGTGCTGGCAGAGGGATTATCTACATGCCATTCGTCAATCCATTCCCAACCTGGTGGTAAATCAACTCCAGATGCTTCCTGTAGGCAACAATATTCGTGAATTTTATTGTTAATGCTCAGCTTCTTCAGAAAAATTATTAATGCGTTGTGCCCAATTAATTCTCCTCCAGCATGGGTTATCAATGAAAGCATGTATACTCTTTTGTATTTATTTTATCATAATCAGCACATAAATTTTCTTAAACAATTGAGATACCTTGTCAAATTTAGTACATGGGATCCATTCAGTAGAAGAATTGTATCTCTCCTGTTCGAAGAACTCTTCTGTGGCAAGTTCTTTCCTATCATACTGAGCCTCCTCTGTATTAGCAGCCATAGGATCTGTATTCCTGCTTGAAGCTTTTAGCTTGAGGCAAATATCTAGAGAAAACTCGGTGTTGTTCCGGACAGACACTAATGATCTAATGCTGACATATCTATTTCCCCCAGTAACACTAACTTCACTCGCAACGATATCACTGCCTAATTGCCAACAACCAGTAGGTGCCCCATAGTTAAGCTTCACTGTGGTCCATGGGCCCTCTTGTTTAGGGCTTACCTGAATAGAGCTCGATTCTGAGTAACCAAAGTGTGATTTGTCCACATTTTCAGATCTAAGTGGCAAAAGGACTGCACATCTGATTCTTCCATATGAACTGCAACTGACATCCAACTGCACAAACGAACAAGGTTTACACATTAAGTAGATTTTATCCATATAAGTAACAATCTAAGCTCTAAAAGCCAACAGCTATGTAGTTGAATTATGATTTGGGGATAGCTTTACATCAGATCCTCCAGATAACTCCAGCCACTTGAGATCATTTAGATGGTTATGAGAACCAGCCGCTTCTCCAGCTCCAACAAGCTGTTGCAGGGAAGATGAATAGTAGCCAATGGACACGCCTGCAATTTAACAAAATAAATTGAAAGGGTCAATCAAAGTTATTCAAAGTGTAAGCTATTCCCTACATTATGAGAAATCACCTTTCCCAATTTCAGTTACTGTGAAGTCCACCGTATAAGATTCCTGGACCAGAATAGAGGGGAAACAGAAATGGTCAGATGGGAGCTGAAGGTGTAATGCATTTAATTTAAGCAAATGATGTCATAGACTCTCATAATGAACATATGATATGAAAGTAGTACTGCACGATGTCATATTAAGATATGTGGCAGACGTATTGTTGGGGATGGAGCTAAACGAAGCATATGCCCAACTAAGTATGTGAAGCAAAAGCAGAAATATAACACACTTCTGAGGCAAACACATTACGATTTACAAACATACACTGAGGTATATAGAACTGCAACAGAAATATGTCTCTGTTAAATTTGATCTACAGAACCCAGTCTTATATTTGCCAGAACTCTACTACAAATGCATGATAGTATCTGGAGGTTAGATATATACGAACCAATGGGTCAATTTTGAAGAAAAACACTTCATTCCATTTCACAAATTCATTGTCCGATTGATCAGAGCCATCTGGATCAGACCCAGACGTCCGTGCACTTTGTTGATTCAAGAGTGATTGATTTGGGCTTCTCGGATCCTTACAGAGACGGACAGCAATGCTGTACTGATGGGAGGACAAGCCTGCAACCTTTTTGAGCTGGCCATACATGATGCAACAAGAAGTACAACCTTTTTTAGAAATATCAAAGACAAATGTATAAAGAATTCAGACCTTTTATGCCAAAAGTTTCCCAATCAAATTGTCAGAAGATGAGAAGATACATTTAGTTTGCAATTCATTTAAAAAAACATAAATTAGCCTAATGGTAATTCAGTTATCACATTTCGGAGGAATCCCACTACTACAAGCCACCATAAGAGGGATATAATCTTCAAATCTATCTCTCAGGCTCATCCCTAGAACAAATTGTGCTCCTCGCTGCCAACCTCAGTAGAGACTTATATTGAGTGATCCGACGCAAATCAGGTAGGCGGCTTATATAAATTACACAAAAATGGTAATAACCTATCGCTACACACAGCATAAGAGAGCCCTTTTAATTGGAAACAGGGAATTTCATTGGAATTGATGAAAAAGGATTCTGCATAAAGTTTTTAACGAAAATGTTCCTAAACTTTGGAAATAAAAGCAAGAATATCAGAACATACCTCGGCATCAGCTACAACAATAGTTACCATCATTCGTTGTTTCTGAAGAAGACTTCTTTTTAAATGAGAATTCAGCATGGTCTTTGGAACAGGCACTTTTAAGGTCTTCCTGTCATCTGCTGGCATCTTTATGATACCAGGAAGCCCCTTAACTTCAGAGGTTTTAATAAAAATTTCCTGACCGAGCTTGTTCTGGGGAACAATGTAGTGATTTGTTTTCTGATGAACAGCAACCATAGGCCCTTCATCACAAGTCAGAGAGTTTGCTTCCTAGTGATGAATTTACGAGACATTCTCTCAGTTGATGAAATTACATGTTCGTACATAGTGTGTGTGTGAAAGCATGTAAGCGTTGTAGTATATGTGAATGTGTTAATCATGTCACACTAATTACAGATTTACCACATAATATAGATTGCTAAAGTGGCAACACCAGGCCAGTAATACGTCAGAAAGTTACTGAGGGTCCAAACCTGAGAAAGGGAGTTCTCTCCAGATGATTCAGGGACATGGACAAGATTATTCCAGCTGGCATAGGCTTGTAATATCGTATTGGCATTAGAGACAGATACATTCAAATTCAGATCTCGGGTAGAGGTAATTCGTAGCTGAGAGGCCATACCCGGCGCATCAGGATTATACTGGTACCTTTACACAACATAAAATAATCAAAGACAAGCAATCAAACAGCTATACTAAATTATAAAAATGCATAGATACAACATGAAAACGACACGCAGGACCATGCATGAGTAGAGGAAGATGGTCTTTCATGTCACTTGTTTTAAGGTGGATCCAGATCAAGGGCATCAGAAGACGGCGGAGGGGAGAGGGGGGGGGGGTGGAGATGGTCTTTCATGCCACTTGCTTTAGGTGTTTCCAGAATTTGAGATGAAGGTAACAGGAAAAACAAACATAGAGTCTGAATGCCACGGTGTAAACGCAAGCATGAAATGCAGGAGAATCCTGAGTTCCGACTGTTCTGTTGCAAATGTCAAAAGGTTTCAGAAAGATTCACTTCAGAGAACTATACCTTAATGATCCGTCAACTGGTTCAATTACAGGCTCCCAAGACTCAAATCTATCATTATACGACCGTGCCGCTAAAGAGAACGTCACATTAGAATGCAAGGAATCAGGCCTTCCATGCAAGCTGAACGCCACACCGCTCAAAGATATGTTACACAACGGGACCATCTACAGAAGGCCAAAGCAACACTAAGAGAATAGAATTTACCAGGTAGAAACAGATTCATAAACGTATGTACTAGGTTCAGTATCAAATATAAAAGTCAAATACAAACAGGCATTTACAAAATCGCTTGTAATGATTACTCAAAAATGTGCACACGTATATTAGGTAATCACATGCAAACCCATAATCGGCTTTAAAAATTTTAGGACACAAAATCTTTTGGAATCACAAGCAGGTTAGCACCTGCCACATGGTCACATGACATAAATAACAATCTTGAAACTAGTCGCTAGCATGCACACCAATATTTTCTGTTGTAATGAGCAAACATTTGGTTCTCAATAGATGCAAAAATCCAAATTCCATCAATAACTTAATCTCACACAAGTCATATTAACGATCATGAAGCCTGCACTGAACATATATTATCTCCCTCAGAAAACTCGTTTTGGAAATTGCCTTAAACTCATGCGAATCCTATATACGAATCCCTTGTATATATCAGTCTTTTGGATATCTATGCAGTGTAGAAAACCATGCAAACAAATTGAGTCTCAGCTTGTAGAAAGCTGGTTGAAATATTTGGATTATTAAAAAAAAAAAAAAAAGAACGGTTATCTCAAGCATTGCACTATAACAATGCTAATCACTATCAAGTTCTCACATGACTAGATAATTTGATCTTGTAAGAGAACACATGTGAGACTTAAAAAATTCACTGGCATAGAAGATACATGATTACATGTATTTATCAAACTATACATTGACTATCAGAGGGGTTAATAAATTTAGGGGACCATGTTTATTAGAAGGTGTATTTGTGTAATATCCTTAAGGGGGTATGACTACACTGATGAATGCTCTATATGTACAGCATTCCAATAGAGGCAGTATTACCAAAACAATAGTCTCTCAAATATAGAAAGAAAGGTCAACTTTTCAATATAGTTATATAAGAGAATAAGACAGATTACCAAGCCCCCATAGTCATCAAATAGTGCAGCAGAGAATGTGCTTATTTCAGCTTCAATCACAGTGTCATCAGAACCACTTGATATATCTTGGTCAACAAGTTTGAAAGCAAATCTTTTTGGAGGTTTCTTCATACCATTACGGACAATAAAGGTTCCTAGCTCATTCCCAACCGTCCACACACTAACCGGATCCCTCGTAAACCTGAACTCAGATGTGTCCCATATACTTTCGTCCAAAAATTGGTCTGGCGAGACTAAATCATTGCGGATACATCTCAAAGAGCTGAAATCGGAATGCTTTGGTGTGCCTTTACAAGCCACACATCCTAAGGAAACAAAACCTGGGGGAGCCTGAGGCATCCAAAAAGAAATACTATCTAGTCTACCTTTCTTGTTTATGTGTCCTATTTGTTGAAAATCTGTAGGGAATTTGTATAGATCAGAGTCTTCTGAATCTCGAAGGACAATACAGGTGTTCGGAGGTTCATACCTGAAAACAAAATTTAACAAATATTTGAGTAATACAGAGCGGTCAGATTGTGAGATTACATGAGCACTTCCTTACCCTTGGATAGCAATATCACCGAAATAAATCATGTTTTCAGGGAGCACAGGACGCCATATAGATATTTTTTTCCTTGAACCAGAACCTTGATTCCACCAAATCAACTTGAAGGTAGCAACTGCTTCAAACCTCCTGGAGTTTACTGCTGAGGACCTTTCGGATTGTATGGTATCATTACCAGCGGAAACGGATGTTTGCTTCTCCAGGTTCAAATTTTCAGTAGAAATTTCCCAAAACCCAAAATATAGATCCCTCAATTCATATGCTCTCTTGGTCAAGCTCAACGTGGCAGGATCAGTAGGTAGAAAAGTTCCAAAAGCATTGTCCACCCTCCAGAATGCCAAGTTAGGGTATCTGCATCAAACCTCAAAAACACCAGTTAATCGTCTGACTTCATTGAACTTTATTCATGTCAAACATATGGAACATGTCGTCATGTACCACAAAAATGATTTGTAAAAAGGATGACAAAAGCAACTAACTGTAATCATACCCAGAGCCCAATTGGAGATTTATACAATCTCTCAGGCCACAAGTAGAAACCAAAGATGCTGATATGCAGAAGACTGAGGAAAGTGGAGGTTCTTCTCTTCCTGTAGAAGCCACGCAGCCCAGTGCTACATAACCTTTCGGCGCTTCGGGAAACCAAATTGAGCAGAATTTGTTGCCCTCGAAACCACCTTCGTCGGTGACCAAATCAGTACCACCGACTCCAGCAGATATTGAAGAGGAAGTGGGCCACACAAGAGTAAAAGACTTAGCACGCTTAACTCTTATTAAGCTAGAGTTAACAGCAAGTACACTTTTGGTTGGTGGCTTGTCACTGTTAAATGAGAACTAAAATTATCACCATTCTCGCATGATTATAGGAAACAGGAACAGAAAGTGAAGCAAAAAGTTACTAACATTGGTGTTAGATAGTCACCGAGTACAGCAAAACCAGTGGGTGCACGAGGTCTCCAGAAAGTATATACTTGTTCATTGCCGGGCACTGTAGGATACATATAAGCAATCCATTTACAACAATCATACATAGAATTCAAAATATAAGAGAGAAATTCAGTATCATCATTACTTTTAATAGTCCCGATTCTGTCGAATTCAGAGCATGGAATAGTTGATTTCTTTGACCGTGTTCTTAAGAATGATAGTATATCATCCTGAACTGCCAAAAAGAGCCTCAAGAGGCTAAATGAAAAATTCATAAAAATGTCAGAGACAACCAATTGTATGCTCGTCTTTCCGGAGGCATTGGAAAATTTCACTGAAGTGTCAAAAGGCTCCAAAATCTCAATGCCATTGCTCTCCACGGTCAAACCAAGAGCATCTGCACTCATCTCAACAAGGTCACCCTTTAAAACAAGCCTGCAAGAAACATAAATAAGTACATATTTCTCCATATACACATTCTATTTATGCACTGAACTCACGGTGCTATAATGACAGAATTTTTGTATAATCAGACATCAAGTAAATTTACAACAGGGATTTGGGGGGGTGGGGGGGGGGGGATGCAAGTCATTAGGGGACCCAAATAGATATGCACGGACATGAAGTGCAAACAAACACTTTATACTTGTGGGTCTTTAAATCTAAGAATATATTATAACCCATTTTCAGGTTTGCATGGCCTTTTCGATTCTGGAGTCTCGCCGCAAATCCATGGATTCAGATACACTTATATTGGAAATTTTAACTTATAAAGAGTTGTGTAATTAATCCATTCCTCTAACAACTTACATGAATATCTATTGTGGAGGTAATGTCCAAGAGTACTATCTAAAACTCAGAGTGGGACTAGAGGAGAGAAGTACTTGGGCAGTAGATTAGATTTGAAGCCAACGCCTCAGCTACTGCCCAAAAGTAATATCTTAACAAAAAGTTTCAGCCCGAAAGAGAAAATGTTCAGTTTTTAGCTTTAAATATATTTGAGTTGCACTTTCTCTACAGCTGACTTTGATATTTTTAGGGAGGCCACCAAGTAAACAATTTATTTGCATGAACCTGAGAAACCAATCAAGCATGCAGTAATTCTAACATACTGCACAGGCAAAATCTCAAAGAGGATATGCAATTAGTTATGTTTTAGCTCATAAAGGCAGCATATTCATTCTGTACACTGCACTTTTGGGTACAAATTACGAGTATTTACAATTTCCCTTACCTACAGAATGCATCCAGCTGTGCATGCAAAAGTTTGTTCGAAAGGACAACAGATCCAACATTTCTTGATGTGTTGTAAAAGGTCAGCTCAGGACTGATAGCCTGTGAAATAAATTTGATCAGCAAATATGTGAGCAAGCACAGGGCTTTAGTCATTTCTACTTAAATCTGTAAAGCATGAAATATTAATTTTCCGCAATTTTTGGATTACTATGTGCCAGCTCTTTCTCCATAGTGACTCGGTATACATCTGAAAGACTAGTTGATTATCCTGAAGAGCCAATTAAAGTTTAGTGAACTAACTCCAACTACTACTGTATAATAATTCCAAGACAATCTAAACGAATAGACAGATGACCAATGCTTTAAATTATTTATAATTAGAAATCATGAACCATATAGGTCAACCAAATAGCTCTTTATCCATTAGACTGAAGAAACATATGAAGGAGAAAACTGTTGCCTTCCGAAGTGTTAAACCAAGATCATTTCTATGCGGTGTGGTACCTGTAATTCAAATACCATTTCGGTGGATCTACCAGCAGAAGCATTTTGTAATGCTACAGTATTGTTGTCTCTTGGAGGGTGGTCAGAAGGGCTTCCATTTTCTCCCTCCAAGAAAACATTATCATTCTCATTAGCTGAATACATGCTGTTCAATCCCAACAGAATGCATGAATCCAAGTATATTCCACTCTGAAACAAAAGACAGAAAGCTCATTTGTGATTCTTGCTACGGATTTAGAGATCAGAACCAACATTAACAGTCCAAAACTTTGAAAAAGATCATCCACCTTGATAGTAACATTTCTGAACTGTAGTTTCTTTCCATTTCCAACATAAACTAGAGCCTCCATACTTGGACAAGAGAGACTCGATCCATGTCTATCTTTCAGATACAAAGTTCCACCTCTTCCATCATATATAAAAAGGTCATACCTTTCATCATCTGCTATCAAAGGTCTCTGGGGAGAAATCGAGAACTCAGTTGTTGGCTGATGAAAGGTTGGTCCGTCAAGTATGAGCGCATCAACAGTATTAGAAGGATTAGCATTATCATCGCTTAACATTTCACCACGAACTGTGGGTACAAAGAACTCAACAACAGCAAGCAAAAAATCAAGTGCAACAAGCAATTGTGGTCGTTGTATGCTCAAGAAAATATATGTCGAATCTTCACAAAATCTGGCATCAAGAATAAGCATTGCTGGAACAAATTTTTTGAGATTTTCCTCCAAGTCATTGATCTCAACATGCCTAGCACCAATGTTATCATTCAGGGATTGTGAATAACTGGATCCTGTCATATCAGGCTTCCCAACAGCCAACCTGAGCTCCTGCGATGTACCTTCACGATCATCAACCACAGTCAAATCCTTTAATGTGGCTGATAGGAAGCCTTCGCCCGCTGAGTTGGACTTGTATAAAAGCCACACACTACCCACCTGAAAAATTAAAGACAAGAAAAAAGATAGAAGACCAACAATATGAAGAAGATAAAATGTGATAACATAATGAATTCGTTAAGAGTGCTGACGGACTTGCTAATCTACTTACAACAATAGTGATAAACACAATGAGAACAAGGAATATCTTAAGATAAGTTGATGAACTACCTGTAGAGTAGCAAGTGATGTATCCCTTGTGATACCATAATGAAGACCAAGTTCAACCAAACCAACATGAAGAGAAATTTTAGTTTCCACCCACTTTTCACTAGGTTGACTTTCAGATTTTTCAGCATCTAAAACATTTATATCAGTGTGTTTCCACTCCTCGGCAGATATAGCAGAAGAATCATTTCTTAAATGTGGTACAATATCTGGAGTCTCTGATATATTTTCTTGTGCGCATTCTGTAATTATTTCGTATTCCCGGTTGGATAATGATGCCTTCAGCTCGCCGATCTGAAAATTAGCAAAAAACATGCATGCCAACAAAACTTCATCAGTCGGTGATTATTTAGGCAGATAAGCAAGTCTTATAAAGTAATTACTATCTAAAACCTACACAGCAAAAGACAGAAATTTGCACGAAAGCTAGCTATAACAAGATAAAAGATATTATAACCTATGTAACTCGAATCTCTAACTTCAATTCAAAACATATCCTGAAATTCGAGAAAGCACTCAACTCCCTAAGGAAAATATTCCATGAGACAAACAGACTGTATGGAAAAGGCCACATACACGAGGAGCGGCAATTTAAATCGTAATAGCAACATATAAAGCTAAATACCGTGACAGCAACTTCTGTATTCGGAATTTGATGCAACAAGTCACGCAGTGCCCTCTGAATGACAATAGAAACACCCTTGACATCTTGGATTATGCTTTCGCCCAGTTCTGATCCCGAGCCCACATTTAAATTGATGTCATCAACCTGAAAGATCATGTAGATTTCAAAATAAGAATACAATCAAAAGGTAATGTCCTAACTCAACCCATCACAAGACGTCTTTTCACGCACATAAATATGAATATTAAACACAACTCTGGGTGAACAGAAAAACAACAAAGAATCTAAACTTAAAAATTACTTCACCACATTTGGTTCCTCAACCTTTTGGGTGAGGGGCATATGTAAAACATCTTACAAGAATTGTTAAAACTTCAACATGCACAGCCTTCATTTCTCTACTGCTCCCACCAAACCATTTAAATGCATTCTGAACGGTGATTTGAACTACATCAAGCTTCAAATAACTGCAAGCAGAGACAAGTTAAAGGTACATTGTGTTCGGGGTCGACAAAAATTGAAGACATGTATATGAGTAACTCATCAGCAATATATACAGGGTGCGAAAAAACATAAAACTCACTCGCTGCTACTTGTTCTTCTAGGCATGAGTATAATTGGTTTTTTAAGAGAGAGATTTAACAAGAAAGCAGGTGACCCTTCAACTTCACTTCTTGTAAGCCACTTATCCGAGTCAGTCACCTGATCCTTTATTCTGACATCATCCTTGGAAGTGCTAGGGACAAGACCCATAAAGAAACTAATAACCTGCGAGCATTTTTGTCTAATTATATTTAGTGCACATCTCAAACTATATGAGGAAGAAACAAAAGGAGAAAGTTAACCAACCTCTTGAAGAAAGCGATGCAGATAGACAACCCGAACTTCAGACAGCTGACCCAGGAGACTATATTCATAACCCTCATAATCATCATCATTGGGACTGTATGAGCAGAACGACAACTGCATGCTCAAGGAAAAAACACATATTAAAGCAAAGCGGAAGACATGAATTCAGAGGTCTCAAACAAATTTAATAAATATAACTCGTCACTATTGATATTTTCAGTAATATTTTCTATCATGGTAAACATGCCCACATTTCATTTTCCTTTTAACATCTCACTATTTCATCTTCAATACGCACCTTTTCAGGCTTAAAATTAAAAAGTTTTATCTATCCCCAGGATAGGTTGTTTTTTGTCCTATAAATATAGTCCTTTTCCTATAAAATTAGTTCGTCATTACTGTTTTTGGTCCTATAAATATAGTCCTTTTCCTATAAAATTAGTTCGTCATTATTGTTTTTGGTCCTATAAAATTACACTTATAGTCCTTTTCCAAGTAATTTCTAATTCCTTGGGATAGGTTGTTTTTAATCCTATAAATATAAGCCACATCTTACTAGTTTATTCACTTCTCATTGATACAATTATTTATCATATTGATATTGAGCTTAGCTCCCAATTTGGATTTGTGGTTTTGAGATTTGTTCCAAATGCATACTTGTTCTCTGTCACCTACCTTCTACAGTCATTTCAATGATTAACCAAATGTTCGAACAACACTGATTAATCTTTTGTGGAGGCAAACTGGAACACCAGAAAGATCTGAGTTCATAGCTGTAAAAGCTTAAGAATACACCACACTGTACCTCAACAAAAGAACTACCACCAGGATTTCTCATGTCACATGCCCAGAAATACATATGATTGCTGTCAAGACTATCATCACTGATGCGGAGATTTCCAAGGGATGCTTTTATACTGAAAGAGGAAGGAAACACCTGCACGTGCAAAGAGAGACAATTTCAGACTCAAGCAAGCATTCAAGCCTATTTCAGCCCCTAAAACAAAAGGACGAAGCATGAACCTTAATATCTGTAAGAAGATTGTTTTGAGCCAAAGTAGCAAGTCTGGAGCCATCTTCCTTCACAAGAAAAATCTGAGCACGGGCCATGTTCAAAGATAAATTAAAAATAACTCTGGATTTTCCCTTCCCGAGCAGAGATTTGACAACGGGCTCTTCTACTGGAGCTGAAACCTGATCATCAATAACAATTTCCGGGGAGGTATCACGTGGTGTAACAGCAGTTGAAGAAGCATCACTGAAAGACTCAGGATTATCCTCCGCAATGCTGATTGCATTTACAAAATCCATAATGGCTAGTATAGTAGGCCTCCGGCAATAAAATGACAAGGTAGACAGGGTAACAGCCACCTGCGATTGAATCAAATAAGGTGAACTCACAAATGTATAAAACCACTGCATGCAGACAAGCAAATTAACACAGGGCAGTATCAGTTGAAGACTGAAATACTAGACTAAGACATTTTACAGCACTCCCTAATTGAAGCATGATTACAAAGATTGACTTAAATCGATTGGAAGTATTAGTCAGCCTTGCCGAGCAAACTAGATTAAGATAATGTTTTACATGATCCAGGTAGTATTCTACCAAGGAATTGAACTTTGCTTACAAGCACATATAACACTTGAAATGAAAATTTATTGTTTATTACAACAGGACCAAATTACCATGATGTTCTAAAAGTAAAAAGAAAGAGAAGGATACTTCTAGATCATAGATATTTTCCATTACACATCTAACCCAGAATACATAACAGCTGCCAAGTTACTGTTCCATCTGATAATGATAAAGAGTACTAAAACGCATGATTACAAACACAGAAGTGCATAACATGCACCAGCCATGTCGCACTTTCACAATTTAATGACACAAAAATGGATAATCTACTGACGGACCTAAGTAGTTTGGATTAAGAAGCACTCAGTGTCAGGCTAAATCAAGAATTAAACCACATAGTTTTAACAAGTAATATGGGGAAAGTAAAATAGTGTGCTTAAATATCCAAGACATTTAGGGATGTCTAGCAAATACCATGGAGCAAAAGATATTAAGACTAGGCAACTTGGACTTTTAGGACCTATGTCTGTTGTACAAGTGGCTATAGCATAATTGAGTCGAGAGCAAGAGAGCAATTGGAGGAGGATCATTGCTGAATAGTATGAAGTAGTAGGAGGGTGGTGTCCAAGTGAATATGATGGCACTTTGTGTGGTGTTCTGATGGTAAATCCTCGGTCTGTTATTTGTATAGTTATTCAGTGAAACCTCCTGAAGTTGACTTTCGACAGAAGCCCATTTGGAGCACTAATCTTCCACCACCTCGGCCAGCTTTTTCAGTGTGGGCAGTAGTTAAGAAAACAATCATAACCATGGATTGCCTTAGAAGGTGAGGAATGCATATGATAGACTGGTGCATCATCCATGGGTAGAAAGAATGAATAATCAGAACATTTTTTTCCAGCAATGTGATTTTTCCAGCGGCCAACAGTGAAATGTTGTTTAGTTGTCTCAAACCTATTTTGGGTCCTAGCAAGAAGAGTATTGGGTGTTATTCAGGCACGGAATAGAAGCTCATGGATAAAACCTGCAAAATCCTATGGAATTTGACCCTGGGATGTATAGTTTGGTGTCTTT
>JAQRGC012123405.1:0-15345 GCA_028659135.1 Plantago lanceolata
TGTACTGCTGTAGCGATGGCATCTTTTGTAATTTTGTATGTTTGCAAATTCAGTCTTCTCTCCTCTTCACAATTCAATCTCATTTTAGGTCTTTTTCCTTGCAGCCACAACTCTTCTCTTGCAATTTTGCATCTGAAAATTTTATTACTCCCTTGTTGTTTCGTGATGGTTTGGCAATTACCACCATTGGAGAGGTTAAAGATCTCACATCCAGTATATAGGGAGGCTATGCAGCTCTTTTCTCTGCATGTACATCAGCAACAGGGCTCTGCAGCCGCTGGTACAACACAGCAGCAGCGGCAGAGCAGTGCTGGTTCTGTTTCTGCGCAGCATGGTCTGTTCTGCCTCAACTGCGGCGCACCAACAGCCAACTCCTGATCGGTGGTCGGCGCCTCCGCCTCTGTTTTTAACGTAAATTTTGACGCATCATGGACTGATATTACAGGGGACAAGCAAGATACTGATGACGGACAGCCTATATGCATCCTTCTACGCAGATTATCGGGGCACTTGAAAAAACACCGTGTGTAACACGGTGCTAAATTCCTAGTGATTCAATATGTCAAAGTGTGGTGTGATTTGGCATGACCCATTTCAGTTGATCCAGATCCAATATACACACCACACTTTGACAAGGTAAAGGTATACTTGTCTGATTCACAAACTTGCTTGTAACCAAACTTATTTAATATAGGGCCTGAAATCAAGTTCTTACGTAACTTAGAAACATATACAACATTACACACAAAGACATTGTTTTTCCAGAACTAAATTCTAGCACCACGTCTCCTTTGCCTTCCACGGGAGCGAAGTGATCATCTCCCATATAGAGAACAGAACTGTCATCCACGGGTACAAGTGTCTTGAACCAGCAACGATCCTTGCATACATGAGTTGTGGCGTCAGAATCTATCCACCACGCGATAGCATCATCCTGCACATAATGTGCTTTAGAAATAAGTGAAATTGAATATTCAATCAAATTATTCAAATCACTTTTTAGATTCTGACCTTGGTTTCGGGATTGGTCCGTAGACCCCTTTCCCAAACCACTTTCGTTCGCGTTGTCTTTCTTCTTGCCAGATCGACAATACTTCTTGAAGTGGCCAGGTTTACCACATTTCCAACACTCTAGTTTCGATTTCTTGTTAGAACCGAAACTACCTTTGTTGTTGTCCCTAGCACGCTTCTTTCCTTTGTTCTTGTTGTTATTGTTCTTACCCTCTTCGATCAGGTTGACCGAGGGTCCAGCAACATCTTTGCCCTTGCCCTTATCTTTCGAAGCCTTCAAAGATTCTTCTATGCGAAGATGGCTTCCAAGTTGAACAAGAGATAGTTCCTCTTTACCATGTTTCAGAGTATGCTTGAACTCTTTCCAGGAAGGAGGCAACTTATCAATGATACTTGAGACAGAGATGGATTCATCCATCTTCAAACCGGTGTTGTGTAAATTGTCCGAGAATCCGGATAATTTCATTGAACTATTCCATGACAGACCGCGAATCAACCATCTTGTAGTTGTTTAAATCGCTAACAAGGAATTTCCTGCTTGAAGCATCCTCTGCCATATATTTGCCTTCGAGAGAATCCCACAGTTCCTTCGCAGACTCTACAGTTTGGTAAATATCGAACAGAGAATTAGACATACCATTCAGGATGTGTCCTCTGCAGATATAGGCATCGTTTTCCCACTTGGATCTGCGCATGAATGCTTCAATCGGTCCATCATCTTCGACTTCTAGCATTGGTGTAGACAGAACGTACACCACCTTCAAGGCCGTAAGCATGAAGTGCATCTTCTTTTGCCAGTGTCTGAAGTCGTGGCCTTGGAACTTCACCAGTTTCCCGAAATTGTTTGTCATCTCCCTGACAGTGCTTCCGCTTCCTCCAGCCATGATTGTCAACAGATTATCTTGTTCGTTTGTTAGTAAATGTAAGGGTGGTGATAATCCTGGAAATCTTCTTGAATCGTGTAGTCACTTTCCGAACAAGATAATTCGACTCTATATGATGCCTGGGTTACACGAATCCCTTGAGGGAATAATCCAAGAAGGCATCTAGTTCAGGCACTATGAATGTAGATCAGAAAGTAGAGAGGATGTAAGATTTTCGTATCTGTTCTGGAGACCGAATCCTCCAATTTATAGAAGTACAAAGCTGAAGTGGTGCCTTTATCCAGAATTCCTTGAACGGGTGTCTTCATCCAAAATTCCTTGAAGGGGTGTCTTTATCCGATTTCTGGTTTTATCCAGAAACATGGCCAAAAACGTTGGGGCGTTGCCCCGCTTCGCCACTTGGATCCCAGCAGGGGCTCTGCCCCTTGCAACCCCGCAAGGGGGCGCAGCCCCCTTGACCCCTGCTTCGTATTTGCGGCCGATAACTTGTTAGCTCAATAAGCGTGCACTCCGCACTGCCCAAACTCGTTCCGAGCCTCAACGTGAGATCGCATCGGTCTCTAGTAAATCACATTACTACTAAAATGTATTGATGACACCAAAATCACCAACATATCCCCCCCTCCTCCCATTTTAGTGTAATCCTTGATCTACTTAGTATATATAAAAATATATACAAGTGTATAAACACAAACATTACGATTAAACAAATGCATAAATGAAAATGTCTTGCGATTGAATTTTCTTCTTAGTACAATATACACATTCCAAATACTCGAGAATCGGGGTGTCTTAACGATTGAACCCGTCAACCCATTTGAATACTTGAAGATATCTTACACACAAGTTTCTACAACACTCTACTATTCATACTTGACAATATACAAGCCATGTGTCCTTATCCATTAATAAGCATATAGGAATCCAAGTCCAAGCTTCTTGAAGCGGCAAAACTCTATGCTTACATAGGTGGTCCTTTTAGTCTTGCACCTGCATTTGCAGTTTGTCAAAAGAACCATTAAGAAGATATACTTCAACCTAACATCACTTGCGGGTCTGAGCACATACCTTGGGAAGATTAACAAATGTGCTCCAATCTCTAACTATGGGCTTTCCACATTGAATTCTGCTTCTAACATTGTATTAGAAGGGAATTGGGTGTACCACAACTAGTAGATTTAGATGGACTTTAATCCCATCCCAATCACCGACCGACTCACTAAGTCCCTAGCCAACCCCTTCGTCAAGTGGTCATCGAAGTTTTGTTGCGACCGAACAAACTCAATTGATATCACCCCATTCATGATTAACTCCCTAATCATACTATGTTTAACACCCAAGTGTCTAGACTTGCCATTGTCAAAATTTTGACTACAAGCTCTAGCCAAGGTGGCAGCACTATCACAACGGATAGAAATAGGTGATATCGGTTTAGGCCATAAGGGAATCCCATACACTAAGTTCCTCAGCCATTCCGCTTCTTTACCATCGGCGGCTAAGGCTACAAATTCATATTCCATTGTGAAGCCAGTTATACATGTTTGCTTCTTGGAAGCCCATGAAATGGCACCTCTACCAAGCGAAAACACCCATTCACTTGTAGAAGATGAATCTTCAACATTATTTATCCAACTAGCATCCGTATAACCTTCTAACACCGAAGGAAATCCCACATATGACAAACCAAGATTTATAGTACCTTTCAAGTACTTCAATACCCTTGTTATTGCATTCCAATGGTGTCTACTAGGATTGCTAGTAAATCCGCTCAATTTACAAACCGCATAAGCAATATCCGGTCTAGTGCTAGTCATAGCATACATCAAACAGCCTATGACTTTTGAGTATTTGAGCTGATCCACAGGTTTACCTGTATTCAACATGAGCTTTTCTTCCGAATTTAAGGGGGTACTTACCGGAGAACAATTTTCATGATTGAACTTCTTGAGTATCTTCTCAATATAATGATATTGTGTGATAACAATCCTATTATTCTCCAATTTAATCTTAATACCAAGAATAACACCTGCTTCTCTCATATCCTTCATGGAGGACTTTGATGACAGAAATTTCTTGGTTTTATCAACCTGATTTTGGTCAGTACCAAATATCAACATGTCATCCATTTATAGACAAATGATTACGCCTTTACTAGATACATCAAATTTTCTGTATACACACTTAACCGCTTGGTTCAGAATGAAACCACTAGACAAAACAACCTCATCGAATTTTTGATGCCACTATTTTGGTGCTTGTTTCAGCCCATACAATGACTTAATCAGCTTACACACTTTATTCTCTTTACCAAGCATTACAAATCCTTATGGTTGCTTCATGTACACTTCTTCTTCCAAATCACCATTTAGAAATGTTGTTTTGACATCCATTTGATGGATCACTAGATTGTGAATAGCCGCCAAGGCAATCAACAATCTAATAGTAGTGATACGAGCAACAGGAGCGTAGGTATCGAAGTAATCGATCACTTCCCTTTGCTTAAAGCCTTGGATAACCAATCGAGCCTTCAACTTCGATAAGATCCAAGTATTATTTTCCATGATAGAGCCAATCTCATCATCAATCGCTTCTTTCCAGAAGGCTGAATCTCGAGATTTAGTAGCTTCATCATGTCCTTGGATCATCCTCAATACTGTAACAGTAAGTATAGTTGAAAATCAAAACCATAAGATTTAGGTTTCCTAGCTCTTTTGCTTCTACGGGGTTCAGGAGTCTCACTTGGTACATCATTTGAATGATCATCCCTTAGAGTATCATCCGAACTTGGTCTAGGTATTGAAGAGAAACGATTCTCATCAAAGATAGCATCTCTTGATTTTATAATTGTGTTAATAGAAACCGAATTATTAGGTTCTATGACATAAAACCTATAAGCCTTGGAATGCTCAGCATATCCAACAAAGATGCAATCAATACCTTTATCACCCAAAGTTTTCTCTTTGGGTCCGCGAGTCTAACCACGGCCCTACAACCCCAAACTCGCAAAAATGTCAAGTTAGGTCGTTTCTTATACCAAAGTTCATATGGGGTGGTATTGTTCCTTATATTAGGAACCCTATTTAACAAAAAGCAAATGAAGTGATCATCTCCCATATAGAGGACATAACCATCATCTACTGGTACAAGTGTCTTGAACCAACAACGATCCTTTCATACGTGAGTTGTGGCGCCAGAATCTATCTACCACGCGATGGAATCATCCTGCACATAATATGCTTTAGAAATAAGTGAAAATGAATATTTAATCAAATTATTCAAATCACTTTTTAGATTCCGACCTTGGTTTCGGGATTAGCCCATAGACCCCTTTCCCGAACCACTTGTGTTTGTGTTGTCTTGCTTCTTGCCAGATCGACAATCCTTCTTGAAGTGGCCAGGTTTACCACATTTCCAACACTCTAGTTTCGATTTCTTGTTAGAACCGGAACTACCTTTCTTTTTGTCCCTAGCACGCTTCTTTCCTTTATTCTTGTTGTTATTGTTCTTACCCTCTTCGATCATGTTGACCGATGGTCCAACAACATCTTTGCCCTTGCCCTTATCCTCCGAAGCCTTCAGAGATTAATCTATGCGAAGATGGATGCCAAGTTGAATAAGAGATAGTTCCTCTTTACCATGTTTCAGAGTATGCTTGAACTCTTTCCAAGAAGGAGGCAACTTATCAATGATACTTGAGACAGAGATGGATTCATCCATCTTCAAACCGTGTTGTGTAAATTGTCCGAGAATCCGGAGAATTTCATTGAAATGTTCCATGACAGACCGCGAATCAACCATCTTGTAGTTGTTGAAATCGCTATCCAGGAATTTCCTGCTTGAAGCATCCTCTGCCATATATTTGACTTCGAGAGAATCGCACAGTTCCTTCGCGGACTCTACAGTTTGGTAAATATCGAACAAAGAATCAGACATACCGTTCAGGATGTGTCCTCTGCAGATATAGTCATCGTTTTCCCACTTGGATCTGCGCCTGAATGCTTCAACCGGTCCATCATCTTCGACTTCTGGCATCGGTGTAGACAGAACTTACACAACCTTCAAGGTCGTGAGCATGAAGTGCATCTTCTTTTGCCAGCGTCTGAAGTCGTGGCCTTGGAACTTCTCCAGTTTCCCGAAATTGTTTGTCATCTCCCTGACAGTGCTTCCGCTTCCTCCAGCCATGATTATCAACAGATTATCTTGTTCATTTGTTAGTAAATGTAAGGGTGGTGATAATCCTGGAAATCTTCTTGAATCGTGTAGTCACTTTTTGAACAAGATAATTCACCATATATGATGTCTGGATTACACGAATTCCTTGCGGGGATAATCCAAGAAGGCAATCTAGTTATGGCATTATGAATGTAGATCAGAAAGTATAGAGGATGTAATATTTTTCGTATTTGTTCTGGAGACCGAATCCTCCAATTTATAGAAGTACAAAGTCGAAGTGGTTTGGCCTTGAAGGGGTGCCTTTATCCAGAATTCCTTGAAGGGGTGTCTTTATCCGATTTCTGATTTTATCCAGAAACATGGCCAAAAACGCCGGGGCGCTGCCCCGCACCCCGCTCCGCCCCTTGGACCCCAACTGGGACTCTGGCGCCCTTGCAACCCCGCGAGGGGCTCCGTCCCTCGACCCCGCAAGGGGGCGCAACCCCCTTGACCCTTGCTTCGTATTTGTGACCGATAACTCGTTATCTCAACAAGCTTGCACTCTGCACTACCCGAACTCGTTTCGAGCCTCAATGTGAGATCGCATCGGATTCTAGTAAATCACATTACTACTAAAAGAAATTGATGACGCTAAAATCACCAACATAAGATTAAAATTAGAACTTAAATCAACTGTAACCAACTTGGATAGATTGCCTCAGATGATATGAAATGGAACGATTGGAAGATTATCAAGTATGCTCCTTAATGTTATTGAACTTATGCGAGAATGACCCTAAATAAACAACAACAACAACACCAACCACAACAACAAAATTACGAAAGTTGTCACTGTTACATTGCTACAGTCTATGAATAGTCTAAGAATAGTATCACCTCTTCCTCACTTATTAGATCTTGGTAGATTGGTAGATTTTTTATGAACACTGAATCTGAATAGAATTAGGATTGCTAAACAAACCCAATAATTCAACCTAATCCGCTCATATTCACACTAAGTATTGTAGAAAGCATAGAGATAAGTTCTAACCACTAAGGCCAACTACATAATAGCTATAACCTGGCGTGGGTTAAGATCGAGATCTCGGTTGTCTCCTAATGCGATCACGCATCAGGACGGTCGATCGGACCTCCGACCCTTCTCTTCCTAGATGGTTGGTGGAACTACCTCCCTAGTTCCTCTGACGGTGTATGGACGCCTACTACCCGACATGTGCGGTATCATTGTCAAGAGTGTGCTCACACACAACTAAAGACTTACTGTAAAACTCAATTATATTCAATAATGAAAGTCTTACAAGTATTTATAAGTGCAGAAACATAAAGAGCAAGAAACATAAACAGGCCTAACTATCAGACTAGTGGGCTAAGCCCGTGTAGGAGAACCTTCTAGAGATCCAACCATAACCCTGGCTAAATGGCTAAGCCGTCGCCTAGTTAACTAAATAACAATAATTAAATAATAGAAAATAAAGATAAATGAAGATGGCGAACTCGGTTCTCATCATCACCGCCCCCAGCTCGAAACAAATCTTGTCCTCAAGATTCACTTCTCTCGAAACAGTAATGCTCACTCTTCAGCGTTGAGCTTGCGAATGTCATGTTCGAGGTCTTCCCTGGCCGGTTCCGATTTTGAGACGGCTGCCTCGTTTGAGTAAACACTTTCATACTTGAAGCTTGCAGTAGAAACTCGGTCGAAAGAACGATAAAAAACCACCCAAAGTAAGATCCCTTGCACGTCATTCCATATCAAGCCACAAGCTTTGGTCTTCGTAGATTCATCGAGTCAACGTCCCGAATATATGTGATCTTACGCTTGCGCGGAGCTACCAAAGACTCATATGAAGTCGTCTCTTCCGAACCAATTCTCTATCCCTTGGCTTCCCAAGTCGTGTCGCCCTCTAGAGTCCAACTCGGGTCTTCTTCCGGATCCTCCTCCTCCTCAAAACTGGTCTTCGACCCTAGAGTCTCACTTGACGGTTCATCGATCCATCCGTTTCCCCCATGTCCCTTGCCTGCGCCCTTGGCCCCTCGCGGATTGGCCGAGATGTCATGTCTCGGTTGTCGTACTGATGTATGCGAATAGGTGCGTAGTGACACATGCGATCTCCCAGGTACCCAACTCCTCTCAGCCGTAATGTCCTCCCTCGACAATATATGTCCATAACATGTTGCTCGAAGTGGAACTCAGTCCTGTCTATACCCGCTAACCATGGCATGCCTAGAACTAGCTCGACGTCTGGACCTGATAATAAGTGCACTACATCCAAAGTAAACTGAATGTGCTGAATAGTAAAAATCAAAGCCCGGTATATCCTGGTCGTGGTCGACCCCTTTCCCGTAGGCTGCGATGGCCCGCCTATTCCTGCCCATTTCACCTTTTCCTAACCCCAATCGTCTAGCCACGGCTCGAGATATGTAATTCAAACTGGCCCCCGTATCAACAACTACTCATACCATCCCTTAGCCTATAACGTCGTCAAATTGCAGAAGTCATTGGTGTCCTGCTCCAGTTGTCTCGATTGGGTCCTGATTTCGTAGATTGTATGAATGCCTGATGCAATCCAAGTGACACTGTTGCTCTCTCATATTTTTCTCTCCACGCAGTTGACATAGAGGTGATTTTTGTCGAAGTCAACACTCTCCAAAAACCTCGTCATGGGCGTCGGTCCTAAACCCCGTGATCTCGCGTCGACTAACATAGGACTTTGTGATGAAAACCACAAAAATCCTAGCACTATATCATCTTTCATGTCCCAATATGGCAAAGCATAAACTGATATTGCAAAGGTCCTTTCCTGAATAGTAATCGGAACATTGTCATACCGGTATCTCCTCGTCTCCGTAGTGCCAATAGTCATCGTAATGGTCTTCTGCTCGGCTACTTGCTCTCTCGGTGATCCATACTCCAAAATAAATAGCGCACTAATATAATTATGGGTAACCCCACCGTCTGCAAAGATCACAATCGGATGTCTCGTCTGGTCATGGTCATGGAAGAATCCACGAAATCGAAATCCTACAGATTCGTCAACATCATGCAATATTCTATTCAATTCACTTGAATCAGATTGGGTCATAGAAGGGTCAATAGGCTATGAGTCAGGGTTTGTGAACTGGATCGTCATCATCACCTTGGGCCAAGAAGACCGCAAAACCCTAGCCTCACTCTCCCTTCCACCTTCCCTCCCCCTCCTCTCCTTGGTCGCTCTCCGGTGGTCCCCAGCTGGGACCACTGGCCGCTGCTGTGAGGCAGCCGCAGCTGGCTACCGCCAGCGGCTGGTCCGCTGCTCCCTGTCCATCGGAGGCTTATCCTCCGGTCCTCCTTGTCCTCGTGCTCCTTCATACTCAAGATCGTCAATCCTTTCATGGCTATTCGTGAGTTGAGAGAAAGAAAGAAAATAAAATCTCTTCCTTCTTCTTCTGCTAGCCGCCGGCTCCAATATGTGAGGTGGGATTGATTTTCCTTTTTGTTTTTTTGTGTGTGTGTCAGAGTTTGTGGCTTTTCAGAAGTTAGGTCTCCTTTAAATATAGAATTAAGAATCCTATATATGGTCGAACTGCTCTGATACAAAATGATGAACACTGAATCTGAATAGCATTAGGATTGCTAAACAAACCCAATAATTCAACCGAATCCACTCATATTCACACTAAGTATTGTAGAAAGCATAAAGATAGGTCCTAACCACTAAGGTCAACTACATAATAGCTATAACTTGGTGTGGGTTGAAATCGAGATCTCGGTTGTGTCTCCTAAGGCGATCACGCATCAGGACGGTCGATCGGACCTCCGACCCTTCTCTTCCGAGACGGTTGGTGAAACTACCTCCCTGGTTCCTCCGACGGTATATGGACGCCTACTACCCGACACGTGCGGTATCATTTTCAAGAGTGTGCACGCACACAACTAAAGACTAATTATTGTAAAACTCAACTTTATTCAACAATGAAAGTCTTACAAGTATTTATAAGTGCAGAAACTTAAAGAGCAAGAAATATAAATAGGCCCAACTATCAGACTAGTGGGCTAAGCCCATGTAGGAGAACCTTCCAGAGATCCAACCCTAACCCTAGCTAAATGGCTAAGCCGTCGCCTAATTAACTAAATAATGTTGGTGATTTTAGTGTCATCAATTCATTTTAGTAGTAATGTGATTTGCTAGAGATTGATGCGATCTCTCGTTGAGGCTCAGAACAAGTTCGGGTAGTGCGGAGTGCACGCTTGTTGAGCTAACGAGTTATCGACCGCGAACACGAAGCAGGGGTCAAGGGGGCTGCGCCCCCTTGCGAGGTCGAGGGTCGGAGCCCCTCTAGGGGTTGCAAGGGGCGGAGCCCCTGTACGGGGTTGCAAGGGCGGAGCCCCTGGCTGGGGTCCCGCTGTACCTCTTCGTTTTATACTTCTATATATTGAAGGATCAGTCTCCTGAACAGATACGAAAAATCTTACATCCTCTCTACTTTCTGATCGAAATTCATATTGCCTGAATTAGATTGCCTTCTTGGATTATCCCGGCAAGGAATTCGTGCAACCCAGGCAACAGTTAGGGTCGAATTATCTTGTTTGGAAAGTGACTACACGATCCACAGAAGTATTCCAAGATTATCACCACCCTCTTTATTTTACCAACAAATAACAATAATTAAATAAAATAAAATAAAGATAAATGAAGATGGCGAACTCGGTTCTCATCAATTTTCAATGCCACTTCCGGCCTGCTTGGTTGTAAATTGGGTTGTGGGTTTTTGCCTTTTTTATGGAAGGAGAAATAGTAACTGAATTGGAGGAGGTTTGAGAGTGGGTTTTGTGTTTGGTTTTGGATTGTATTAGGGGGTTTTGTGTTTACGTGTGGGGTAGGATTAATTAGTGGATGTGATGAGTGGATTGTTAGGGATGTGTAAGGTTGATAGTTTGAATGTGATTTGACATTTTTTAAGGTTAGTAGATAATTTGATTGGTGGAGAAATTAAAGTTGTAAGAGTAGTATATAGTGGAGATAGAAAATGTTGGTGAAGAGTAGAATTAGTAAAAGGGATTGCACGAACCAAGTTTAGAAACAAAGCCAACGCAAAAAGGCAAGAACCCATAATCCAATTCAGAACCAAGCAGATTGTTCGTGTTTAAATACCGAACTCAGAGTTTGATAAAATCAATTCGCAAAACTGGCATATTAACCTATGTGATTTCCTTTTGATGTTTGCTTGGAGCATTATCCCAATTCTACAAATTTCATTCCTTTTCCACATATAATGACATATTGAGCCATGTTATTTAATAGTTCATCTGAGTTGGCTAAACTAACTTGAGTCTAAAAATGCATGTATAATGTTAATGTACTTGAATCATCATGGTTTATTCTTTAGTTTCAAAATCCTGTGAAATAATGTTAATAAATTCTTAAAAAAGTCAAGATTTTATTAAATATAGGAAATTCAACACCTCTTCAACTCAAGTGTTGGGCATAATCCCATAATTTATACTGATAAGGTGTTGATATTCGTATTGTTTAGGAAAATCAAAACTTTCACCAGACTTGCTCATGTTATATACTGTCAGCCATTGTTCCTACGAATTTATAGAGTATATCAGAGGGGAGGATTTTGATTCAAATTGACTTGGAGAAATAAAATGCAAGCTTCACCAATTTGGCAAAACTGGCCTATTTATCCTCCAAAGCCACCGGTGTAGCATATTACCAACATCTTAGTTAATTATGATCCTAGTTAAAACCCCAATACTTTTAGTTGAAACTTCTATTATGTTAGTTTCGGTATTTATGATTTTAACATAAACAGCTATGATCTTGGTTGAAACTCCCCTATTATCTTATATTTTATACATATAAACTGTAACAAAAGGGTTATATTGCACATTTTTGCAGAAAAGACCCTAAACTTTTATTAATTACGAATTTGCCACCAAATGTTTTATGCATAATTATCAAATTTGCTGAAAAGTCTCCAAACTTATTTTATTACAAAAATAGCTTCGAATTTCAAAAAGAAAAATGTAAATAATTGCAAATGAGTCATGTCCGTCTATAACTTAAAAAGAAACCGTCCGTTATGAGACTTTACGTATAAGAAATCAATGCACTATTTGAAAAACTTCTAAAATATGTTTATCTTCTATTCTCCGCTTGCTTTATGATGATGTATCCCTAAATATTGCATATCTCTGTTTTAGTAACTTTTGAATGAAGATTGTATTTCAAATATTTCAATTTAAAAGTAACAGTGGCGGCATCGACATGGAATAGTAGTAGTTAATCTTATTAACAATCGAAGTTAGAGAACCAGGGGGTGTCGGCAAGATATGAATAGAAAATTCTAAATATGAATTTTAAATTCTACATTATCACATGTAGAACAAATTAACGGCAATCATCAATTTTATATGTACTACTAATTGAGGTACTGAAGTAACTGAACTGACCTTTCTGCTGTGTTTGATCTGTAGTTCGTGTTATTGTTTCTGTAGTGCTGTACTGCTGCTGCAAGTGCACTGTTTGATTTTGACAAGGGAAAAACGAAAATGAATTAATGGACAATAACTATAATCACAATTAGTACATTAAGATGAAGTAAAAGTAGCAGCAGATAAGATGCAAAACATTTAAGTCGTGAACTGAACTAACCTCTCCGGCCATGTATGAGTAGAGGCCTATTCTTCTCTTTCTCCGCTCCCCAGTTCAATTTTTCCTTTTTCTTTTTTTCCCTTACCGATCCTCTATTTGGCTGTTTTTTGTGTTTGGCTGAGAAAAATGAAAGAGAAAGAAATGATGAATCGAAAATGCATCACAAATATTGCAGAATGCAGAGAGAGATGAATGAATCAATATGGTTCGCAAGTCAACTTAGTAGAGATCTGTTTTGCTTTGCTTGTAATGAGGAACAAATGGTGATGGGATAATTAATGCTAAATACCAGATTTCATCATAACAATGAAAACGATTGCAGTGTTAATTACTCCTATTTGTTATTGCATGTTGCAGTCTTAATGGCAGAAATGTAACATGCTGAGTTGACTAGATGTCTGGATGAGGATCAGTGTGGATGCGCATCGCAATGTGGATCTACAATTAAAAACGGGCCACGGTCCAAGAGGTAGCTGCATGTGCTATTGATGCCGTCACACTCTTCTTTTCCCTTTATTTTCCACATGAGTAAGAGACGTAGATATAGAAAGACCATAAAAACATACTTTAATTAATTACAAATCAATCCCGAACCCCAAAGCTAGCAACTGGGTCGAAAATCCGGGTTCAAAAATCCGGGTTGTATATATCAGTAAGATGCCCGTGATTTCTGCAGAAACCCTAAACTTTAGAGAGAAAAAAACCGTAGAGAGAGAGAAAAAAAAAGCTCGACGATTGTTAATTACACGGATCAGGTCTACAAATTCACATTGCAGGTCGCTGCAAGATGGCAGGGCTCAGTTGTCATTGGCTGGTATCCCTGTTTGAGTGAATCATATCAGAAAATAGCACTTAACACATTGAAAAACTACAAGTGTTTCCAACAAATAGCCCATCATCATAATATACTGTAATTGGACAATTAACAAAAGCTTCAATCATCATCATATTCAACAAGTTTTCTTTTTTTTTTTTTTTACACTAGAGCATTTGTATTCCACAAGAAGCTAAACACCTCAAGAAAACCACAAAATGAATTAAGTACATCAGAACATGCATCAGGGTTGTTCTGTGTTCAATGTGTACACAATTCACAAGAAGCTTCATCATCAATCATGAACATCACGACTCGATCTGACGAAACAGATTCAATTTGAAGCTTTATTTCCTAATCTACGGAAAAGTAAACCAAAACGAATGGCATTCAGTTCACACAGAAGAGTATTATTCAAGGTGTCACAACCCAGAAGTCACAAAAGGCATAATGGACCAGAAACGTTACAGTTAACAGGCAAATTTGAATCTCAGAACAAGTTAATATTTTCCCATGATGAAAACTACAAACAGAACGATCCACGCATTAAATTTAAGAACCCGAGCTCAATATTCAATGAACGCAATATAGGACACAGTCAGACCAGATCCAGAAACATTAGCTGAAACACAAAGAAACACACATGTCGAATAACAAAGCAAACAGAGCATATAGAAGGTTAAAAATTATGAGATAATACATAAGTAGGATACCTGTAAATTAAATTTTGATCATCAAATTCATCCGATTGATCACTTGATTCATCATCCGATTGATCAATTGATTCCTCATCATCTGTATAAAGAGCACAAGATTAATGAAGAACAATTTGTTTAGTTACATTTAACAACACAGTGTAATAGAATATTTTCTATGTAAAAAGTCGCTTGAGCCCTCGATAACAATTTCTGCAGTTTTGACCTCTTCCTTAATCAGATAAATTTGTTCTATTAAATCAGAGATTAGGACTGATCAGGTCCATTCATGAAAAGCTCCAGCAACAAATGCATTGATGACGTATTCTGCATCGTATGCTGCATTTCTGATACGAATAGAAAGATGTTGTGGACCATCACATCTGATGCTCTTCTCTATGTTTTTTTTAAGAAATGACCTGAAAACAACAAGGTCGTCATGAATGGTTTGCAACTGATCCTTCCACATGCTGAGGAAATCAAAATGATGAAGTCTCAACTCCTCCAACTTTTCAAGGAAAAAAACTCAGGAACCCCACCAGATCAGTTTTTGGAGCCTGTGCTCTTGAGCAAATAAAGATTTTGATAAAGATCATCCATGTGAGTTCTTTGATACTCTCAAACTTCAAGAGCAGCTCAGGGAACACAGAATTCATCTCTATCCGTGTCTTTCCCTCTACCTTATTGTTCAAAGATGAGCAGATGATAGATCCCATGCCTGTTAACACATCAAGCAATTCCACTCTGCCGTTCAATAGTATATCACACTCAACATGATACTCTGACCCTTCATAGAAGAAAACATGTATCATGTACACTATATCCTTCTCAAAATGGTACTGATTCTGAAATAGACTTTCCATATCGTTCCAAAGCTGAGGTCTTTTCCAAATTTCAAGATTTTGTAGCTTACGTAGAAAATCAATTTTCTTGTAGTATAAAAAGCCTACGTTCTGATTCAGGGGGAAATATATGTCTAAAGCTTTCCAACAGTTTCTCCAAAGTAAGGGCATTATCTCCCAACGCTCTTGTCCTTACACTCCACAACAAAATGGAGTTGCAGAACGTAAGAACCGTCATCTCTTAGATGTAGTTCGATCCTTACTCATTGAGTCCTCTGTACCTCCAAA
>JAQRGC012123432.1:0-12746 GCA_028659135.1 Plantago lanceolata
AGCTTCACTACACTACATTTTTATAAGTGTATTGCTGTAGTTTAGCCCCTTTGGCTAGCAAACAAATTCATTTTGATATTGGGACGTGACAAATCCTTTATCAATTATAACATAACAAATTCACAATATTTGTTTACCACTCCACCTTATTCATTACCAATCCATCATATTCGTTACCAATTAACACTCCACCTTTTATTTCCCTTAAAAAAAAAAACAAAAAAAACTCCACCTTCTATTCCAAATTACACTACATACTTGCATAGTTGCATACACTCCACCCTATCATTCATCTTACAATATTGACCATATCCCCTCCAACCTTGATTTCAATTATCCAACGTCGATTTCATTCATAATACATCTTATGGCATTCTAATTCAATCTATCATTCGTCCAAGTGATCATTAATTGCTAAATGTTCAAATTTGATCCAAATTCTACCAATTATCCAATTTCAACCTCGGCCCATTACGTAATACTATAAGCTAAACACACTACAAAAATCTACTAGTTTAGCGACAGATTCATCCGTCTTTTTATAAAAAACAGTGAATCGTCGCTACTAAACGTAGGAACAGATCGCTATATTTTGGCAAAGGATGATTAGGTCGTCGCTAAACCCTTGGTCTCTAAAAAATCGCGACTGATCGCTAATCGTCGCAACCGGGCGATGCGTCACCAAGGTCGACTGGCCAAATGTTCACTGATTGACCTTGGCGGCGGATGCCATTCGTCGCCAAAGTCAAAATCAATCAAAATTTTGCCATTTAACTTTGGCGACGGATGCCATCCGTTGCTATTTTTTTTTGTTATTTTGTTCTTTCCCAAACCTGTCAAAAACTAAAAATGTTTAAAAACTAACATGCCAAAACTGAAAATGTATGACCTAAATGTATAAAAATATTAAAATGTCAAAAGTAACTATCAAAACTAATTGTATGAAAACTCAAAACTAAATGTCAAAACTATTGTAACTACAATGTATAAATGATATAGAAGAGGCTGAAAATCAAATCAGATGGGAGGGGGTGATCCGTTTCCACAAGGCGGTGGATGTTGGCCAATCATGGCGTACAAGTTGGTCAGCTTCGCATCAAATCGACCATGTCTCCTCTTTCGGGTGTGGCAACCACCTCATCCTTCTCCGCCAGTGCCTGCGCCAGCCTCGCATTGGTCTCCGCCAAATGCTCAGTCGTGGAGTCGCAGGATGATGGAACCGAAGAACCATCACGTGAAGTCGTACGCGTCGGAGCATGGTGGGCTACTCTACTCCCCAACCCGTAGATCCGGCCCTTGTCGTTCGCCGTTTTCACCTTCAAGAAGATGTTGTTCATCTCCTCGATGTTGAGATCCTGGTCAGCGATCCTGGCCTGATACTGAATTTTCAATATGAAATCAAGTACAAAGTGCTATTAGCCTTCTTGCAAAGTGCAATATTATGAACTAACAAATGCATGCAAAGTGCAATAACATTAATAAACAGTAATAATTACATGCCGATATGCTCTCGGCTTTGTCATCAGTTCACTTCCGCTTCTTACACTTTGCTTTTTCGAATAAATCAAAGAGCAAAGTGTGATGAGACTCCTCCTTGTAACGCCCTAGAATTTCAGAGAGCCTAAAGGGATTGAGAACACTACTCATACCAATAAGGTGCACCTTTATTTTCAGAAATCCACCTAGAAGAACTCCAAAGTTAAGCGTGCTTGCTCTGGACCAATTCTAGGATGCATGACCTACTGGAAAGTTCCCGGTGCGCACACGGGTGAGGACAAAGTGCGCGGATTAGAACCTGTGTTAGTCTGTGGGGTCAGCATATCAACCCGGAGAAGTCGTCCGCAGTAACCTCGCCGACCTGTTGGGTCGGGTCTCGGCCCATTTCGGATCGGGTCGTTACACTCGTGAAGCTATACAAAGAATGTTGCAATTAGAGATATGGGCATTAAAAGTAATCAAGTGTACAAATGATAAATAATAAATGACTTACATCTGCCTCAGCTCCCGCGGTAGCCACAAAGTGAGACCCAAAGTGGTGTTTGGACACCCCTTTCCGTCAACCAGCCAAGTCAATCGGTTCTCCCTATTCTGCTCAGAGATCCTCACCACCAGTTCACTCTGCTAGTAATCCTTCCACGCCTGGAAGTCACCATCTCGAATCCAAGTGGCCTTCTTCTGGTGATTATGCCACAATGTCTTCGCCTTATTCTTGTACAGACTGGTGGCGTGGTTGTTAAAGAAGTACCCCAACTCCAATACAATCTTCTTGGGAAGGAAGTATGTTATCTATACCAATTTAAACTACAACTTAGTTCAACAATCACATAAACGAGCAAAAGCTCGTGCAACACTCATCCTCCCAAAACACTCTTGAACAAGTAATTCAAAGCATAATCGAACTACGAGTATCATACTACAAATAAACCTACACTGTATAATTCAAGAACTATACATGCATGCCTATCATACTACAAACCATACTACGAGTATCATAACTAAAAATCATACAAAACGTACTCAACTTAGTTCAACAATCAAATAAACTACAACTGCGACTATCATAACTACAAATGAGCAAAAGCTCGTGCAACACTCATTCTCCCAAAACACTCTTCAGCAAGCAATTCAAAGCATCATTGAACTACGAGTATATATCATAACGACAAATCATATTACACTTTATAATTCAACAATTACACGTGCATGCCTATCATACTACTTAAACTAAACTACGAGCGAGTATCATATCCACAAATCATACACAATCGTATAATTCATATGAGTATCATATCAACAAATCATACGAGTATCATATCTACAAAGCATACGAGTATAATTTGAATTTAACTTACCTTTAGCTCCTCTAAGTACTTTCCCTTAAGTTGGCCAGGGACATTAGTCCAACACTCGCCACCATAGCCCAGTCCTGGCATGTTCATCTTGTTTCTTTAGTATCTCGCACAAGACCGTGGCATCACCCCTCCCAGATATAACCTATTACGAATGTATAAGATAATAAAAGAATATTGATAAGTATCGATCTATTAGAAAAGTAAAGCAATAACAACGAATACGAAAACTAAAGTAATTGAAAATTAAACTTACTTTTCGCCCTCGGCGAACAAGACATCCTTTCCCATGTATTCTCAACAGACTTCCTCGAATACGAAGGAAGTACATCTATTAGAGCAAACACTTCCAAGTATAACATCATGTGCTAGTGATGAGAAATCCTACTTAGATTGGTTTAAGGCATATGTTTCTGTTTTCTAATATACACATGCAAATCTAAGTAGGATTGATGAGAAATCCTACTTAGATTTGTTTAAGGCATATGTTTCTGTTTTCTAATATAAACATGCAATTAGAACATGAATTCATGATCCACTTTTTAGGGCATCCTTATCTTCAATCTACGTTTTACATTTCATCTTAAATTCAACGATTTATCTCTTTAAAGATCCATTTGACTTGAAACTAAACCAAAATTGTACAAGTTCAATCCGAGTAAACCCTAAACCCTAATTCCTAATTTTCAGTCCAAGTAAACCCTAATTTCTAATTCAGTATCCAGTTCAATCCTAAATCCTAATCACTCATCCTCAAATTCAACCAAATCATCCCAAAAATAATTCATCCAATTCATCCTCAAATTCAAATAATAAATATGTTACAATCTCAAAATCATACTTCCTCCGTCCCGGTCAAAATTTCCATTTTTCCATTTTGGGTGTCCCAACCAAAGCTTCCCATTTCCATTTTAGTCCATTGAACCTTTACTTCATCTAATTAATACCATCATAACACACTCATATTTACAACTTTACCAACCCACTATCCAATTAATTATTCATATTCTATTCATCTTACATTTAAATAATACTTAACTTTTTACTTTATCAATCCACTATCAATTTATATTTATTCTTTAATACTTTTCCAATCAAATAATACCCGACTCTCCACTATACCTTATTTTGTTGACAAAAAACAAAACGGGAAGCTTAGCTCGGGACGGAGGAAGTATAAAATAAGGGTCCTAATATAGCTGATTTACACTACAAATACGTAAAATGAATCAAATTAAAAAAAATTCAATATTGTAAAAGTTAGGTGTTTGATTTCTTACATTGGATTTATCCAAACACAACTAAAGGAAATTTAAATTGATTGAAATTCGTCTTCCTTGTTCCACAAGCTTCAAATTGATATGAAGATTGGAACAAATGGTGGAGATTTGGGAGGGATTGGATTTGGGGGAAGAGAGAAAATCGAAAGAGAGAAGAAGAAGAAAAAGAAGAAGAATGAACCATAATGGAGTTTCTGCTTCATTCATCCTCTTTTTACAGAAGGCTTAGCGACGGATGGTCGCATGGACTCATCCGTCGCCAATTATGGTCAACATTATAGAGACGTACGCCGTCATCCATCTCTATATTTAGCGATGATTGTCTTCAATGAACTTAAATGTTTAAGACCACGAATTATGTCTTTTAAGCTTATCCGTCGCCAACTTAATTGATACGTCGCTGAGGTGGTCACTATCTTAGTGACAACTACTAGAGACTAATAGGAAACACACAAGTCATCGAAATAGGCAAAATTTAAAAACAAACCCCAAATTAAATAAAGTTGGGGTTTAGAATTGATACCTTCAATTGCGAAAGAAATAACCGAAGAATACCAAAATTAAGAAATAACCAAAGAATACCAAAATTGAACGGCTACCTACGTTCCCTATTGAAAGAGCTTAAAAAAGAGACCACAATTAAATGGAAGGGTCGACGTTTGATAGAATTATGGTGATGGGCGAAAATGGAGAAATGGAAAGAAATTTAAGAAGCAAACATGCTACTTCCTCCATTCCATTAATAATTTTATAATTTCTTTTTTTAGCATTATTTTACAAACTTTCGAATTCCAAAAATGACAAATTTTCACTCCACTCACAATTTCTTTATTATTTATCTCCTACTTTATCACCCTCTCATACTTTATACTCCACTTACAATTTTACTACTTTAATTTCATTCTTCTTATGTGTGTCATAGCAGTAGAAACACACAAATTTTCTTAATTTGCGTGTTTTTTACTGCTTAGGAAGTAAGTAATGGAATATGGAGGAAGTATTTAGCAATCTATTCGTCGCTAATCCGTAACTATTTACTATTTATGACAGATTCATCGCTAACCGAAAGATTTCTTATAGTGAACTCCTAAACTTAACTGACTTAAATTGAACTTAATTAACAGAATTGAATTGAATTAAAATGAATATAATGAAGTCGAACGAGTGGGGGTTCATATACAATTGTTCATATCTCATAATCCAATTAAGAAGTTGTCATTTTGTAGGGTGTATAGAGTAATTAATCCCAATGAAATTGACTCCAATTTGACTACCCAAAATATTCCCATTTCCTATCCATTCATTTTTCTCCAAACTCCACCAAGGCCCAAGCACATAAGATAATAAAAGCCCTTGTTCATTTGCATAGCTCCTTTCTAACCCCAAATTTTCAATTTTTTTTCTTGGATAATAATAATAAATTAAATTAATTGTAATCATTAATAAATTCCCATTTTTATTAGAGATCATCGCCAAGTATTTAGCCATAAATTCCCATTTTCTTTCCTATATTTCTTTTTTTTCCAGCTGCACATCAACTCCTTTTCACTCTGCAATAAATTCCATTCTTGTTCATCTTTGTTGTTGTTGTACCCTGACAACTAGTGAGAAACTTTCTTGAAACGATTCCAAAAGAAACCTTTTTTCTTCTTCTTCTCTGATCATCAGATTCGAGGTTTTCTTTTTGAAAACATTATCCGGGTTTTCTTGGTTGTACTTGGATCCGAAATTAGCTCCGTTTTGGGTTCTTGGTGATCTGTTCTTGCTCAGTCTTGGAACCGGTTTGTTCGTTCTCAGATGCTCTTGGGCTAAAATATGCAGTCTGATCAAAGGAAAAAGGTGAGTCTTTTAGTTTGCTTGTTGGGTTCTTGTTCAGTGTTTGTTTGTTTGTTATAGATTCTCAATGTGACTTTGAAGTTTGAAAGACCTAGTTTTGTTGTAAAGATTTGATTTTTGTGGATTTCTTAGTTCAAGATTTAGAGCAGTTGATGAGGATGGATTTGGACTAATTGGGATTAAAATAACTTTGATTTGAATCAGTTTCTGGATCTTGTGAGTTTTGTAGATCTTCAAATGCTTGGGTTTATCTTGTTTGAATGTTAGAAGTCTAGTCAACTTAGCGTGGATGTTTAAGTATTGGGTAGCTAGCTAGCTGCTCATGAAATGAACAAGGAGATAGGCTTTGGTTGTTTCGATATTCGAAGCTATTCTTAGTTAAGGTCCTAATTAGATGATCTTACTGTCACTGAAACTCTGGTCCTGTTAGAGATGTTATATTTCCGCGGCCGAAGAATTGTTATCTACTGTTCGATTGGAATCAGGTGTGTTGCTCAAAACGGAGTGCTACATTTGTGTACCCAACCAACAAACTGATTAGTTATGTTATGTCACTAATAAGAATGTGTCTGAAAGATTGCAACTTGCTAAGTTTCAACTAAATAGGTCTGCACTACCAGTTGATTAGTTGGGTTTGGTACGAAGTCTATCTTCTTAATAACAATTCTGGTGTCCCATTTGTTTTCTTCTGGTATGCTGATCCAATTATTAATCGTCTTCTGGTGTTGAAGTCCTGCTTCCCTTTGCCTGTAAATCTGTTATTTTCCAGAAAGTAAATTTCTTTCCTAGATTATTCTCGAACCCAGTCACATTGTGATTGATTCCATTTCCTACATAATCTGTTCAAACTTATTGCACATTGGAATGTTACGAAGCTAAGGGCTCATCAACTTCTTAATGAAACCCATGTTCAGAGACTGTACTGAAAGGTTAATATTGTTTTTCCCACCCTTTTGACATCTTGGGACTATAATGGGTTAAGTTAACAGCAAAGCTTCCCATTTCATGTTTGTTTTGCTTTAGTTTGACCTTTTTAATCTAAACCGTAACTTGGCCAGAGTTTCTACTTTCTAGAAGTAGGACACCCTCATATTGCAATGTTAATATGATCCCACCTGACCCATGCCATCTTGCTGCCCACCTTGCAACAGAAAGAAAATCTTTAGGCTTGGTTATGTGTATGAGTGTCTTCTTCAGTTGGTTGCATGTAAAGGAGAGGTAGTAGATTATGAAGCTAAATGGTTATGGCTGTACCATAATGTGGCTCATTTTTGTGACATGTTTATGACATGTCTAATGGCTTTTGCATTATTCTCATAGTGTCTTTTTGCATCGTCTTATGAACTAAGTTATTATTTTTAAGTATTGCAGCCTTTGGGCTCTCGTTTTTCAAATTATGAGTCATTATTGTTGAATTTCTACTCTAGAAATTGTCACTGTTCCCTTCATTTTACAGATAAGTATCTAGAATACAGGTTAGTGATTAAAAAAAGATCTGAACTTTTATTAATGTTTTACCTGCTTATTCCACATTTTCTTTGCAGTTCTTGACTTCTTGCAATGCAGAATACATGCTTAGCATCAAAATTCCTGTGAAAAACGTTTGTCCTAAAAATACGTAATGAAGTGATTGTTGCTTAGTTTATGTTGACATTCTAATAAAATCAGGTAATTCTAATTGAATAACACGTATAGGAACTCAATGAAATGAGGTATATAAGGTCTTTTAATAATGTATAACTAAGAGAAAGAGAGCGTCCGGTGGAATGGTTTAGCACATCAATTTACATGGCAGACATAGTGTGTAAATGTTTTTTTTTCTTTCTTTTTTTGTCTTCCATCTTCGTATCCGATCTACTCGGCTCATATTCAATTCCACCTTTGATTTCGTTATGTGATTGCCTAATTGCAGGCAGATGTAGATTTTTTCACTGAATATGGTGAAGGAAGCAGATATAAAATCGAGGAAGTTATTGGCAAAGGTAGCTATGGAGTAGTCTGCTCTGCATATGACACCCACTTAGGAGAAAAAGTTGCAATAAAGAAGATAAATGATATCTTTGAACATGTCTCTGATGCCACACGCATTCTTCGAGAAATTAAGCTTCTCAGGCTTCTTCGTCACCCGGACATCGTGGAAATCAAGCATATCTTGTTGCCACCTTCTAGAAGGGAGTTCAAGGATATATACGTGGTCTTTGAACTCATGGAATCTGATCTCCACCAGGTTATTAAAGCAAATGACGATTTGACTCCAGAACATTACCAGTTCTTTCTTTATCAACTTCTTCGGGGCATGAAATACATACATACAGGTAATTACCATCACTCATCCAAGAAATTGAAGTCTTGTGATCTCAAGCTATGCTTTTTTTGTTCTAAAGAATGTGCATGTTTCCTGCAGCTAACGTGTTTCATCGAGACCTGAAGCCAAAAAATATATTGGCCAATGCAGATTGCAAACTGAAAATTTGTGATTTTGGTCTTGCTAGGGTGGCATTCAATGATACTCCTACTGCTATATTTTGGACAGTAAGCATTTCTTTTCTATTATGTTTCTTTCTGGGTTGACACATTTGAGTAATTTGCTAAAACCACTCCTGTTTATTCTAAACTGTCGACAGCGGCCCGAAATAGTTTTGCTCTGTTAACTGGTTTCAAGATTAGCTATTACGAAATAGTTGTACGGACTGCCCCAAAAGCAGAATTTGATTGTGAACTTCCAAACAGGAATGTTGGAGTAGTTGAAAATGAATATATGGTGCTAGTTAAAGATTACCTTAAAATTGAAAAATATGGGGTAAATCAATATCACACTAAAATTATATAAACAAATTAAAAATAAAATAAAAAATAGAATAATGGATAAAAAACTACAACCTAGTAATGAAAGTGTAAAATATGACAATCATAGAGTAGATGGAATGTAATGTTACTTAAAAAAAATTCAAAAAACATATTGAGCGGCCATTTGTATTTTTTGTATTGTATACACCTTGTTTTGTGAAGGGAAGAAGGGATGTTTTCCTTCTTTTTTTTTTTTTTTTTGTTTAATCAGATTAGATCTGGTGCCAGAAAGTCCTTTGCAATTTACTTCATTGCTTTTTGTGTGAAACTGTTTATGTATCTTGCTTGTAGGATTATGTTGCAACAAGGTGGTATCGAGCTCCTGAACTGTGTGGATCGTTTTTCTCTAAGGTAGATACTGTTCTGCCGTACATATTTTGCAAAATTATCTTATACATTTTAATAAATTTAATCCCCCATGTATTCTTTGGGACAGAAAAAGAATAGAATATAACATAATTGGATAATGTACCTTCTACAGTACACTCCTGCAATTGACATTTGGAGTATTGGCTGCATTTTTGCGGAACTTTTGACTGGGAAGCCTCTTTTCCCTGGGAAAAATGTTGTTCACCAATTGGACCTCATGACTGATCTTTTAGGGACGCCGCCTCCAGAAACCATTGCAAGGGTGTGTGCTTCTTAGGAATTGGTCAGGTTTTTTATAAAATAAAAAAAGGTTATACTGCAATTAACTTGTTTTCAACGATATGATGTCAACAGATACGCAATGAAAAGGCACGTAGATACTTAAGTAGCATGAGAAAGAAGAAGGCGATTCCTCTTTCCCACAAATTTCCACAGGCCGATCCTCTTTCACTTCGATTGTTAGAAAGAATGCTGGCTTTTGATCCGAAGGACAGACCTTCGGCAGAAGAGGTGTTGATAATTTGTTTTGTTTTTTATTTGTTGGTTTGGTCCAAGTTTAGGAATCTTGCAGCTTCTGATACAAATTCATAGAAATTAATTTTGGTGAGCTTTTGTCAGGCTCTTGCAGATCCCTACTTCCGGAACTTAGCCAGAGTTGAAAGGGAGCCTTCTGCACAACCAGTCACCAAAATGGAATTTGAATTTGAGAGACGAAGAATAACAAAGGAGGATGTTAGAGAATTGATCTACAGAGAGATTCTCGAGTATCACCCTCAGATGTTGAAGGAATCCTTAGATGGTTCAGAACCTACAAATTTCATGTATCCAAGGTCTTATTCTTGAATTTCAAACTTTTAGTTACTTGATTGGAACTCTTCTCTGCATGTCTGAAGTGTGATAAGTTTGCTTTAATTTCTGTTTGGAGCTTACCAGTGTTTGTAACATACTGCCACCATTGATATATCGATGTTAAGTTGTATATTAATACTATACTCACGTGTATGTACAGTGCTGTTGATAAATTCAAAAAGCAATTTGCATACCTGGAGGAGCATTATGGCAAGGGGGGTGCTGCTCCTCAAGCAGCACCGGAGAGACAACATTCATCATCTTTGCCAAGGTAAACATCATCTGTATTCCTAGGCCTTAATTCTTCTATTTCCTGTTTATACTTACACAGCAAGAGTACGCTTATGTTGGGCTGAAACACTTTGGATACAGGGCGTGTGTGCTATATTCAGACAACTCAAATCAGAGTGCAGCGGATGTATCAAATGATCTTTCCAAGTGCTCCATTAAAGAAGTTGAGAAACAACAAGTGGATCGTTCTTCTTTACTACCTCCCATGACAAGATATCCCGTCCAAGTTCCTCCAAATATCCAAGGTACTGCCTGTAGATGCATTTGTATTATTATATTCAGGAGTAAGTGCATTCCTCTAGTCAACATGGAGGCTGTAGTTTAGGGGGATAGTATATTTGATGAGTTTTATTGACACATGAAGAGAATTGTAACTTGGTGCATCTCTTGATAAAACATTTGAGGCAGTAGCAGTTGGATAAAAACAGTAAATTCGTTTGAAGACAAGACCTCAGTTTTGATAAAGATTGAACAAGCTCAAAAGCTCAGACTAAACACAAATTGAGATTATTTCACTATTACGTCCAAAGGAAAGATTACGCACTAACAATGAACATTCACATTCACACATCAGATAATGTATTTTCATCTTAGATTTCATCTGTGCCGCTCAAAAAGACTACTTTATACCTTGTGTTACTTCTGCAAAATATGACATCCACATTCCCTGATGTTTGTAAAATGTTACATGCTCTCAAAATACAGCATTTATAACCCCCTGGAGGAGGTCGATGTAATTTATGAAACTGTAGGCCGTAGGTGATATTACTCCTGCAATTCTCCCATATTATCGTGAAATTGCTAGTACTAAACTCATTGGAGTGACCGTGACTAATAGGTTTAGAAGCCTATTTAAGTCACTATTTTGGTACCTGTAAACAAAGGCTGATTTTCGCTTTTTTGTCGTTGTTGGCCTTGTTAGTCTAATGTTCTCCATTTCTTGGAAATTTCAGCAGGGGCAGCTGCACGGCCTGGGAAGGTCATTGGTTCTGTATTACGTTACAATGGAGCACCAGCACCCGATGCAAATGAACAGCGAAAAATGGCCAGGAATCCTGGTATACCTTCGCAGTATGCTGTTCCTAGTTCACAATTCCCTCGAAAGCACGCCAGCTGCAAGAACGAAAGGGGGGATGATGGCCCCGAAGGATCCAATGGGCTGCAACCCAAACCAGATATGTACATGGCTAGAAAAGTTGCTGCTGCCCAAGGAGGACAGGGGAGCCTCTGGTACTAACTTTTGTCACATCTAACTCTGGAATTTCAAGTTGCAAAGCATGCATGCAACCAACTTGCTCAATAAGCGTGGCATATGGTAACACATTGGTCTAAGTTCATAACGTTCGATGGATATAAGGAAACTTTTGCCTATTGTTGTACAATTAAATCATCCAGTTTTTAATCGGTAGCACTACTACACGACGATGGTGCCTAGGAATGACCAGCATGGTCCGCGATGCCAAGAAGAGAAGATTCGCTAAGATTTAAAGCTGGCTGAAACTGATCCTGTTCTTTTTGCTGTACCTGTGTATGTTATGTCTAATTATTAAGTTCACATTTTGCCGAACTGTACTAGTCTATGAACCTTTCCTGATCTTTGTTGCATTTATTTACCGTAATAGTTTTTTTGTTCTTGTCTGTTGTAAAATCATGCTGTAAACTTAAAAGCCAATTCTTCTCTATGTTTATAAATTGATAATGTATGGATTCTATATTCCTTTCCTTGCTTGAGTCTGAGAAAAAAAGGATAAAGAGTGCCCTTTTTAATAGTGTAGAAGTATGGATAATCCGCTTAGATCGTTCTAAGGCGAACTTGGAAGAATTATTCAAGGTTGAACACGGTTTAGATAGTTTTATACACACGAGAGTAAGTACTACGTAGGCAAAGTCATGTCCACCAAGGGCTACCCACGAAGGTAGGAGCTAGGACCTTTAAGTTGGATCACTTCCCTACTATAATACTCGTGTTCAAGTGTCAAATTAGTATCAAGGATACAAGGAAGACAAGATACTACTACTCTAACACGAATTGTTTATATAAACTAACACAAAGCAGAGTCTAAACTCGACTGAAATACCTTATCAGGTGAATCGAATTTGAATGTTAACAACTCCCACTAGGTAAATTCTAAGGTGGACCTGGTCTATGAGTTAGTTCATAGACCTTGTGGCTAGAATTGCTCCTCACACTAAATATAGTTAAGCTTCGCGCGACTATAGTGAAATAGTGAAAGACGGATAAAATGAATTCCTTCCTGGGTTGAAGTTGAACCATCTATCTGTACTGCGTGGAATAAATACTTGTATAAATTGGTGGCAGAAGAAGAAGAAAAGACAAGTCAAGTCCATCACGTTGGAGTAGTTAGAAGAATCAATAATTCCAAGAAAGAGTTATGTAAGAGAATAATGGAGGAATCGACAGGGG
>JAQRGC012123573.1:0-10145 GCA_028659135.1 Plantago lanceolata
ATAATAAATAAATATAAAAAGCAAAAAACACAAAAACCCTTTGGGGAAAAATTCTCTATTATCATTACTTGGGCGGTACATCAAATTTTCGCTGTATAATCAATCTCTCTTCCTTTCTCTCTCCAACAAGTTACAAACACAAAGCACAAATTCATTTCAAATCTCCTCCTCCTCCTCCATATCATCAAAACCTCGCCTAGGGTTTCACTTCTCTCTGTAACCAAAACCAGATCTCAATCCCAACAGTCTCCGGATTCAATCACCTCTGCTGATACTCCGAACCACTTCAATAATGGCGGAAGAGCTAGCTGCGGCGAGTACCACTACGCCGGCGGCGCCACTCGGACACTCGGTGATTCCGATAGTCAATAAGCTGCAGGACATATTTGCGCAGCTCGGAAGTCAATCGACGATCGAGCTGCCGCAGGTGGCCGTGGTTGGCAGCCAGAGCAGTGGCAAGTCCAGCGTGTTGGAGTCGCTGGTCGGGCGTGATTTCCTGCCACGAGGGAATGATATTTGCACGCGTCGGCCGCTCGTGCTGCAGCTGGTGCAGATGAAGAGGAAGGGGGATGGAACTGACGAAGAGTGGGGAGAGTTTTTGCATTTGTCTGGGAAGAAATTCTTCGATTTCAATGAAATTCGAAGGGAGATTCAGGTTTTTTACTTTCTCCTGTTGATAATATCTATGCTGATTTTGTTTTAAATTACTGTAAGTTAGTAGTGATATCTCTCATTAGTTCAATTTGTCTGCATTTCAATGAAATTCAAACGGATATTCAGGTTTCTACTTTCGTCTGATCGGTAATTATGTTAATTTGATGTTTATTTATGCTGAAGGACTCCTATGATAGTTGTTAATTGGTGGTGTTATCGTATTTAGTAATGATATCTTATTAGTCGAATTTGTCTGCATTTCAATGAAATTCAAACGGATATTCAGGTTTTTACTTTCGTCTGATGGATAATTATGTCAATATGATGTTTATTTATGCTGAAGGACTCCTATGATATGATAGTTGTTAATTGGTGGTGTTATCGTATTTAGTAGTGATATCTCATTAGTTGAATTTGTCTGCATTTCAATGAAATTCAAACGGATATTCAGGTTCTTACTTCCGTCTAATCGATATTATGTTATTTTGATGTTTATTTATGCTGAAGGACTCCTATGATAGTATAGTTGTTAATTCGTGGTAGGGTTATCGTATTTAGTTAAACTTGTCTGATTTCCATCTCATGTCTGTTAAACAAGTATTGCTTGCTCTTGGTTTACTGGCAATTACTTGATTGTTTGGTAAGGGATGACTTGGCATTGCTATGGGGGGTACTTGTATCTTCTCACTCAATATGATTTTAGGACACTTCTCCTATAGATTAAGTCTGCTAGACCTTGTGGTTTCAATGAGTTACATGCCTTCAAATAATTATTTTAAATTTGCTTACATACATTTCTCAATCTCAAGTTATGTGGCTTATGCGACCCACAAGGTCTGCAATTACTCATAGAACTGCCGTATGGAGAGTCACCTAAAATTTTATTAGTTACGTTCTAAATATTAGCGATACTCCAGACGGATCTCCTGCTTAGGAATCGGGATAATGATTCACTTAGCCAACTATGGGTGGGTGTTTTGATGCATTCTTATTGGGGTTGGGTGGCAATGTAAGTTTCTGCTATTGTCTTGTTTCACATTTTAATATTGGTTAAACGTCCTTCAGTCCCTGTCACCTGAATTAATGTGTAAATGAATCTGAAAAACTCATGCTCCTGGACACGTTGAGTTTAGTGAATAAAGTATTTGGCATGTAGAAATCAGCTTTTTCGTCACAGTTATGCTTGTGCATATTCTATGTTAACTATGTTGCACAACCTGTTGATGCATATTAATTTAATTGTATCACATTTATGTTTATGTTAGTGTTACTATTTAGCACTCTATGTGATGCTTTAGTGTCCAATCACTTCTTCTGTGTGATCTCTTGTGCAGCAATATGCTATTCACTCCATATTGCGTTTCTCATGCTGCATGCCTCGTGGGCAGTATTTAGTAGGTCTTAGTTGTGGAACCTTTTCTTTTGGCTGTTTTTATTACCCAACAGTAGGTTCTGTGGCTGTGGAGAGGCATCTCATGCCTCTTTCCTCTGTTGATGAAAGCTCTTAAAGTTGAATAGTTAAAGTAAACAATTAAACAGATGAACTAGTATTTTGTTTTAACTGGGCTGTTAAGCGCTCAACTTGTGTACAAATAGGAGATGCTTTTAGTTTATTTTGTACTGGTGTTCCTTTGCCCTGGCCTCATATGTGATGTTCTCTCTGCTGGACATTTTTAGGCTGAAACGGATAGAGAAGCAGGAGGAAATAAAGGAGTTTCTGACAAGCAAATTCGCTTAAAAATCTTTTCACCAAATGTTCTTGACATCACACTTGTTGACCTGCCGGGCCTCACAAAGGTTCCTGTTGGTGATCAGCCAAATGATATTGAAGCACGCATAAGGACAATGATAATGTCTTATATCAGACTCCCAAGTTGCCTAATATTGGCTGTGACACCAGCTAATGCTGATCTCGCAAACTCCGATGCTCTGCAGATGGCTGGAAATGCCGATCCAGATGGTCTGTTCTGCTCCTAGTATATTGTCATATCTGAAATAAATAAATATGTAACTCCGTCTAGCAATTCTATAATTTTAGCTTCCGGAATCTAGAGCTGACACCCATAATTATTATTGCAGGTTATAGAACCATTGGTGTTATTACAAAGGTAAGATCATTAGTAATTAATTTGAGTTACGTGTATGAGTACAACTTTTGTTTGGTCTTTGTTATCCGCAGTAAGTCTCATATCTTATTTGTCTGTTCCAGTTGGATATAATGGACAGGGGTACTGATGCCCGGAACTTTTTGCTTGGAAAAGTGATCCCCCTCCGACTTGGTTACATAGGTGTGGTGAATCGTAGCCAAGAGGTAAAATGTTATCATTTCAAATGATAGGAATGAGATTGTTGCAGCTTTCTATCTTGTCAATTATGTCCAGCTTTCTGTCCTTTAGTGTCATGGTGATGCACCAGATGTACTTTTCTTATTGTTCAGCTGCTTGGTGTTGTTACATTCCAAGAGGCTTAAGCACTACATGATAAATGCTTTACTTACATCAAATTTGTGGCACATATTTATGCAGTTTTTTTTTGTCTGGACTTATTTGTTCCGTCTATTTCTGGTATATTTTATGACTTGCAAAGGACTCTAGTACACTATCCAGATTCTAAAAAGTTACCGTTCTGAATTCTGAATCTGAAATACTTCAATAAGGAACTGTCTGTATATGATTATGTTCTTGAATCATGTGGTTGTAGTCTTTAGACACTACTTTTGCTAGCTTATGCATATGTATTTTTACATAATATTTCAATGCATGCTACCTAATAAACAGTTGCCAACAAAATGAGAGAATTGTCTGTGATTTATAAATATTTATACGGATTGTTTCTTAATTGCTTCCGGTTTTTTGGTTGGTTTAACGGTTTTGTCTTTATTTGACACCCTACCACCCATCCCCCACCCCCCCAATCACACACACAAAGTTCTATAAATAAAATAAATAATAAAAACTTGATTTCTTATATATTTCTTCAGGATATTTTGCTTAATCGGAGTGTGAAGGATGCACTTACAGCAGAGGAGAAATTCTTCCGCAGTCGGCCAGTATGGCATTGACCTATAACTTTGTATATTTGGCCGTAACTTTTCTCTTGTTCCCATACTGAATACGTTGAATTTTTTTGCAGGTATATAGTGATCTTGCTGATAGGTGTGGTGTTACTCAGTTGGCTAAGAAATTGAACCAGGTAACATGCTAAACTGTATTAATTTGTGATCATTTCATACCTTTTTTTTTTTGCCTGAATTCAGATTTCTGATGTCTGCTCTTTCTGTACTATGCAGATCCTGGTACAACACATTAAAACTCTGCTTCCAGGATTGAAATCACGCATTAGTGCCGCACTGGTTTCTGTCGCAAAGGAGCATGCTAGTTACGGAGAGATTACCGAGTCTAAGGTATTTTTTCAACATTTAATTTTCTTATTTTATGCCTTTTGTCATTGCCAACTATATCATATTCCTTTTGAGATGTAAAAACATCCGTACTTAAGTTGTAGCTGAGAAATTTGTTTTCACTTGGTTCTTATCAACATTAAAACTCTGGTAGTGATGGCAAATATTGTTTTTCTTTGAGGTTTGAGGTCCAGCGAGTCTTGTCTTTAGTGCAGAACAAATTTTATTGCTCTACCACTCTAACCTTGTTTTAAATCACAGGCCGGCATGGGAGCACTACTGCTCAACATTCTTTCAAAATATTCAGACGGTATGCTACCTATTTTGTCTCTATAAGTACAAGACTCTCCATTTCGTCTCATATCTGCTCTGCTCTGCTCATTGAACCATGTATACTTGCACCATTTTAAATGAAATTGCAAACAAATTGAGACATGTATGGGATTGGTTGGTTGTAACCTTTTATACCTGGAATTTCTCTGATAATGGTGTAAATGGGTCTACCATGAAGTCATGCAGATCTATTGTGTATGCATCACTTGAAGCTCTCAATACATTGTCCTGTTTAAGTTAATCTCGGACGTAGCTTTTTGTTACTTCTTTTTTGATACTTTTTTGAGACCAAATTGAAGGGCGTTTTTTTTAAGCATCTGCTGGCTTAGTTGGCATTGTCATTATCTTTGGCTGTCTATTGCTTATAGTGATATTTACATTTAATTTGCTAATTTGTGGTGTTCTTTTTTGTTGGAAACAGCATTCTCTTCAATGATAGAAGGCAAAAATGAAGAAATGTCAACTTCCGAGCTATCTGGCGGAGCTAGAATCCATTACATATTTCAAAGCATATTTGTAAAGAGCTTAGAGGTTTGTAACATTATGGAAATGCCTTGTCAAATAACTTGATTCTGAATTATTTTCCACTTCATGTGTTTTACTGGTTTGGAGAAGTCCACTGCTGTCGGGTTATTGTAGGGATATATTAAATTGTAATGTATATTAGCCAAAATTTCACTGGTATTTTCTTGTCTCTATACTTGGCGCCAGAAGTCACGTAATATTATCCAAGCTGTCACTGCTACCCTGAGAATTTATATGTTTATCTATGTTAATTAATGACATTCAGTTCTAAACAAATATATTTCTGTGAGACTGATACTTCTTTGCTTTCTTTCCAGGAAGTTGATCCCTGTGAGGATTTGACTGATGATGACATCCGCACTGCCATTCAAAATGCAACCGGTCCTAGATCTGCATTATTTGTTCCAGAAGTAGGGTTTTTTTCCAACTTTGTCCTTTCTGCTGCATAATAGACCTCTGGTTTTCAATAAGTGAAGTTTTAGGTGTTTTCACACATTAAGGGAAGCATTAATTTTCCACCTAGAAAACCCCAAAATTTTTATAGGAAAGTGGTTGAAAAGTAAAAAAGAAAAAGAAAATAAGAAAAGAAAAGAAGTGTCATCACTGAAGGGGACAAATAGGGGTAAGCATGAAAAAGTATTGCTAAAAGAGTATAACTTCACTTATTTTGAGAAGATCCAAGAATGCTTAAAACTTCACTTATCAAAGAACAGAGGTAGTATAAATCAGTTGGAATCATTTATATGACACTAAACATTTGCACATGAAGGTTCCCTTTGAAGTTCTTATTAGAAGGCAAATAGCTCGGTTGTTGGATCCGAGTCTTCAGTGTGCTAGATTTATCTATGATGAGCTAATCAAGGTACATGTATCGTTTCAAACTTAATTGTCAAAAGAGGTGCTCTGTTTCTCTGTGAAGTTTGACATTCATCTCTCTTATTTCTACTAGATGAGCCACAGGTGTATGGTAAATGAGCTCCAGCGCTTTCCAGTGTTGAGGAGACGCATGGATGAGGTCATCGGGAACTTTCTAAGGGAGGGACTTGAGCCATCCGAAACCATGATTGGTCACATTGTGGAAATGGAGGTACATATTGGGTTCTATATTTGATGCTTAAACTTTATCTAGTAATCTCTATCGAAGCTAGTATTCCCTCCGTCCAAAGGAATAGATTCCGATATTATATGTTGCTCAACAAAATAAGGTTATAAATTAAATAAGGTGTAAAAGTTGCAACCAGATATCTAATTGTAGAAAGGAAAAAAGAATCAATAAGGTGCAAAAAGATGCAATTATTAATACTCTATACTTAAATATTCTGTTCTGTAGATGGATTATATAAATACTTCCCACCCAAATTTTGTTGGTGGGAGTAAAGCTGTGGAGACGGCATTAACCCAGGTTAAGTCTGCAAGAATTGCTACACCCATCTCGAGGCAAAAGGTGATTGCACTTGGCTGTTCTGAGTAGTTGATTAATCTCTTTTATAACGGGAATATTTTCATTAATCTGAGACTTGGATGATTAATCAGGAGGCCGGAGATTCAGATAGACCACCAACTTCAGAAAGAAATCTGAAGTCTCGGGCTATACTCGGTCGACAAGCTAATGGTATCATTCCTGATCAAGTAAGTAAATGAGGAAGAGGGCCCTTAAATTTTATGAGCGTAAATGTGTTTCCTTTTTGATGAATTGCTGCTTGTTTCATTGTATAAGGGTGCTCGAAGTGTTGCGGAGATGGAGAAAACTGCACCACCTGGTAATTACCAAACAGTTTCTATTATTTAATTTCCAAAATGAAGTGCTTCAAAGCGCAACTAGAGCTCTTAGTGTGATTGGATATGTTTGATGGAAGGAGTACTTTTATAGAAATCATGTTTGAATAAACATTTCAGAGCCTAAACTTGGTTTCCATTCTTTGTGCATTTCTGAATTGCTCAACACTGGCTATATTTGGATGCTAAATAAGTGACAGTTAAATCTTTCTCAGCAAACTCATGACTTTTCTATGGGTGGTTTTACAGTTAGCAATGCTGGTTCCTGGGGAATATCTTCAATTTTTGGCAGTCATGACAACCGCTCATCTGTTAAAGAGAATTCAACCAGCAGATCCTACAGCGAACCTGTCCAGAGCATTGATCATAGTGTTTCATTGATTCACTTGAGAGAAGTATGTATCATAAGTTTTCTCTCTGTTCTCAGCTGTAGGAATCCTGTTCTCCGTTTCTTCTTGTGCTCACTTATATATTGTTATTTCTTGTAGCCTCCGAGTGTCTTGAGGCCGTCAGAAACACATTCAGATCAAGAGGCTATTGAGATTACTGTTACCAAATTGTTACTTAGATCATACTACGATATTGTGCGCAAGAACATCGAGGATTCTGTTCCGAAAGCGATTATGCATTTCCTGGTAATTTATTTCTTCTTTTTCTTGTACGTCAAAGACTCACAATTGCCACAATCAACTTGTTGAATTATTTCATTTAATAATCACTGCTCACATTCGGAGAGCTCTTCTATTATGTGCATTGAATTGCATATGCACCTCCTTTTAGGATCCTTTTAACCATTTTGTCAGTATCAGACTGCCAGTTTTACCCATGGTTTAAAATCTGTGGAACTTGAATTTTTTTTTAATTTTTGGTAATGTTTCTCGGTTTCTCCAATCATATAATGAATTCAACATGGAATTTTAAGACAATTTTTTTTCTTGTTCTATATCATTTTATTTTTCAATTTTCATTTCTTAAATATTACCAAGCTTAAAAAAGATAATGTAACACCTCAGTTTTCCAAAACCGTGAGACTGAGGTTTTAATCCATGGTTTAATCATTTGCTGCTCGTCAATTTATACGGTTTTACAGAAACAAGCACTTTCTAAATCTTTTTGGGAAAATTTAAAATTTCCTACCTGAACCATGGCACTTCATACATTTTCTACCCGAACTATTCACTTACTGGAACTTCCCTTTCATTGCCGTGACATTATGCCACTTCACAGCTTATCAATAGTGAACTTTATGCAAATGGAGAAAATTAAACCTCATTAAGAGGTCTGTTTGGTATTGTCGATCATGCATCATAAATTTATTATGTGTGCTTGTAAGGTGTGGTCTAGATTCTAGAATATTATACGGCCCTAAAATATCAATTTATGTGGGAATTTATACAAGAAGGAAAATAAACTAGTTTCGTTATGAACGTGTATTTAAATGATAGTTCGGGTAGTAAAGTGTATTTTTGTAATTTAGGGACTATAATTTTTCCGTCTTTTCCTGGAAGCATGTAGATGTGATCCTTATGCTTTCAAAGCATGATTCTGGTACATTATTGGACTGATCGTGCTGCAATCAATCTTTTTATTTACTATGCTGTGTCAGTTCATTTAGGATCCATTATTTGCTAGGAAACTATGTGCAGCTGATGAGTATAACTTAGTTAATTAGTTTCATGATATTTTGTTTTTCCTTGTGAACTTCATCTTGCAGGTAAATCACACAAAACGAGAGCTCCATAATGTTTTCATAAAAAAGCTTTACAGGTATTTGAACTGGTGCTGATTACTTGGATAATGTAATGAAACAAGTAGTCTTTGTTTACCATTTTTTTTTGGACCAATTGAATTCTAGTGAATGCATTTTTCGTCAAGAGGAAGTGTTTCTGTTAGGAGAACGTAACTTGTTTGTTTTCCTCTTTCTGTACAACTCAATATTGAGTCACAATTATCCTTTTCTTTTTTACCATCATGCCATTGTCAAAATTTTGACTTCATGACCTATTCTCTCTTTTCCTATTCTTCCCTCTAATATGGATTCTTTTTTCACACGTACTCCTTTATCCAGAGTTGTGTATGTGGTCTTTAGTTATTATAGTATTACATATTCGGCCATAAATTGTCTGATTAGCAAATTTTATTACTAGACAAAACTGATGTTTTGGTTCACCCATCTTATGGATTTACATTTGATATTTGTGTTTGTTGTGTTGGAAGGGACAACTTGTTTGAGGAGATGTTGCAGGAACCAGATGAGGTAGCTACAAAAAGAAAGCGTACACGTGAAACACTCCGGGTCCTGCAACAAGCTTTCCGAGTAAGTGCCAAATAGCATTCAATTAGATAATACTAGGATCTTTTTGTTGGTGGGTGGGTGTTCGAGGGTAGAGTAATGTGAGCAGTACATTTTGTTGGCCATTGTCTGATTGGGATTGTTTTCTCTGTGCATTTAAATCATCTTATTGTTATTATCATTATTTTTCCTTCCGCAGACACTGGATGAACTCCCCCTTGAGGCCGAGACTGTCGAAAGAGGCTATAGCTTGAACAGTGACCCAACAGGCTTGCCGAGGATCCATGGGCTTCCAACCTCATCTTTGTACAATACTACTAGTGGTTCTTCTGAATCTTATGGTGCTTCTCCTAAAAACCCCAGATCACGCAAGTCATCACATTCTGGGGAGCTTCAGTCACCATTATATTCAGATAGCAATGGTGGTGGACGTAGTAGCGCTATGGCAGGTTTTTACCCTACCATTGATTCATAGATTATCCGGGCCTGTCCCAAACATTTATTGAACAACTCCACACAAAATTAGTGTTCTTGATAGGAGTGTACTGTAGCAAGGGCCGATCTCTTTTGCGTTTAATACATATGCTAGGGAAATTAAATGTTGGCTTTTTCCCCTATAATTTTGAATTTATTTGTTCACTGTTGGTTGCTTGTAAAAGCTACAATAAGAATAGGTGCGATTCTTCTTCGTTATCTGCGTAGATCTGTTGCAACCCTTGCCTATTTTTGTTTTCTTGTAACACATTATGTGTATCCAGCAGTTTGCTTACTCCTATAAACAAATGTATGCCATGTGCCCATGTATATAGCAGACACTTATTTTCGTTCATGGTTTTCATTTTAAAGGCGCCTTATTTCTCTTCTTAGCATCTCTGTTCCTTTCCATCTCTTCTGTTTTGTTGTTTTATTCAAGTGTGATTTGAGCTAAAAGCCGCTCTATGCTCTACTTTATCTTGGAGCTAGAACAGTAAGCATAATGCCATCATAAGTGATCGTTCTAATATGCCCCTATTGTGATTAATTAATGTAAGAAAGAATTGATTGATCCCATTATAGTCTCCTCCTGTCCTTCCCAAGGAAGATTGATGAATCAATTCCCATACCGATAGTGAAATGAGAGAAGCAACATCACAAGCGTGGAGTTTTCAAAGGAAAATTATTGCC
>JAQRGC012123587.1:0-10990 GCA_028659135.1 Plantago lanceolata
ACTATCCCAATAAGGCAACAATATACTCATCCGTCTCAATCAATTCTTTACGTATTCCTTTTTTTGACGTCTCAATCAATTTTTTACGTTTCCTTTTTTAGAAACTAACCCACAATCATCTATATTATTTTAAACACATACCCCACTCACACACCTTTTTAACTTTCACCTTTACACTATTTAAACCTACCAATAACATATAATAATAATATTTCACTATCAAACAAAACATCTTATTAAAAACCGTGTAAAAATCAAACGCAGGTTATTCATGGAGACGGATGAGTAGATCATAGCTCCGCCCCTCCGTGTCAAGCGGAAGAATATAAGCTGACATCATAAGCATACGTCAGCCGATCGATGTCACTCTACTAAAATCTCTTTAACAACGACTAGTTCACCATGACGTCAACCATTTCCCATTAACTTAATAGATAAAAAGACTTTAATTGCTTATATATAAACTCCTCACCTGATATAATTGGTTACACTACTGCAATTTTACAAATAATTGGTTTCTTTCTCGTACCTAATTCTTATCTATCTATGGAGTCTGAGAAGCGGAAACGTGAAGATGACGACGGAGAAGCCAACCGGAAGTTTCCGAAAGCGCCACGGGAAGAAGAGTCAGCAGCAGCAATGGGTGATCCCGGTAATGAGGAGGTTGATGAGTTCTTTGCAATGCTCAAGAGAATGCACGTAGCTATACAATACTTTCAGACCCGGAACGGTGGTCGTCAACTCACTGCCAGATCGCTCTGGACTCAAGAATTCGCCAACGAATTAGAGCCTGCCCGAGGAAGAGGCAAAAATCCGGCATTCGATCTTAATTCTGACCCTGATAACTTTTCTGATTGATAAATCTGCCGTTTAGAAATTGATGATATTTTCTGTGAAATGATGGAGCATTGTTAATTAGGTTGTGTTTGATTTGTTTTCTTAACTCTATGGTTTGGTATGTATTATTATGATGATCACGAGATATGATACTATTGATCTGCTTTTGATCTTGTCGGTTTCAGTGTTTTATTCCACGTTTCGATCAATATTTGTGTACCTAATGATCACTAGTGTCACATTATTTATTTTTTAAGGAATGAAACAGGAAAATTCGATAAAAACATCAAGTTGGTATTAAACATACAAATATAATACCAAGCAAAAAAACACAGCCCGGTGCATTTGGATGTCGGGTATTTACAACCGCTTAACTTGTATTTTCTCCGTTCTATGAAGAGCTTTCCATTTAAGGGCTGGAGTTAGGCTTCTAAATAGGTAGGGTTAAAATCTACCGACCTGAACTCACCTAAACCCACTCTATAAATACGAGCACGGGTTGGATTTAAACTCGAAACCCATTCAATTTCAGTACTTCGAATACCCTAACCCCAACCCAACCCGCCAATTTAACATGAATCTGACCCGACACAGCTAAAACTTCATCCCACCCAAATCCATCCCGCAAACCGGACATAAAGGACAATCCAAATAAATTTTTGATCAGTCATTTACAAAAAAACATATATTCGCGGGGTGTGGGTCGGGTAGGATAGGTATGGTAAAAGAAAAATCACGTTCTACGATGAACATAAATGATTGAGCGTAGGTACATGTCGGACCCAAAAAAGTTTATACTTAATTTAAAACGAAACACGGGTAAGGTGCTAGAGTAGTAAGGAAAGGTTGGGGGTTCGAACCCTGGCGGAAGTATAAGGTGGTTTAGGCATTTGGAGTCATAAGGTGGTAAAGAAGTGGTTGGAGTTATAAGGTGGTAAAAGATTAATGTAATAATGTAGGATTAGAATAAATTTTCCGTGAAAAAAAAAAAGAATTTAAAACGGAACACAAGTAACATTATTTTGGCGCACTTATTTTTTTCGTCAGCCTTACCCCTCTTGACCCTAAAAACATTATACTGAATTTAAAGTGAAATACGTGAAAAACTATTTCGGTGAACTTTTTTTTTTCAGGAACGGGTGGGTGCCCCATCCTACCCCTCTTGACCCAAAACAATTATATTCAATTCAACATGAAATATGTGAAAAATAATTTGGACAAACTTTTTTTTCGATAGGGGGGTGGAGTATTTCACTTAGGTGAGATTTTTTTTTATTTTTTTTTTTAATTTTTTTTGTAATATTTTATGTCACGGGTTGGGTTGGGTACGTGTGGAAAAAATTATGGGTTGGGTTGGCACGCAGCCCATTATGTTTGGTTTACGGGTCGGGTAAGGTTGAACCCTACCCGTTTAGAAGCCTGGCAGGAATAGTGAAGGAGAGGTGCAGAGTTCGATCCCTGACGGAGTGACGGTGACGGTTTCATAAGGTTGATTGTGTGGAGGATTAAGGTGGTTTTGAATGTACTCATTCGTCCCAATGAATAGCCTACGTTTATTTTTTACACGGTTTTTAATAAGTAATTTTGTTTAGTAGTGGTATATTATTAATTATTGGACGTAAATGTGGGATTAAAAGGTGCAAATATGAGAGTTAAAAATGCATTAAGGTGGGTTCATATTTAAAGTAAAGTGTGGGGTAGTTTCAGCTCCGGTCTGGAGGTGTATTTAAACTCCGGAGGACAGAATTTTAAATTTCGGCCACTTAAAAAAAAAAAGAGAGAGAAAGAAAGAAAGAAAAAGAAAAATTACTTAAGGCCTTGTTTGGGGAACCAAGTTTTAGAATATTCACTTATGCTTGGTCAAAATTAAATTGGCTTCGTGGACCTACACGTAATTGAATTCTAAAGGTGAATGGGGATGAGGAACGAATCCGCGGAAGGGTTGATATTAGAGGTACAAAATTTGTAAAGATGCTTCATTTTAAATTTTAAAAAGACTTCTTTTTTTTAGAAAAGAAAAAACAAAAGAAAAGAGCTACGCTCTCGAATAGACGGTTAATATGGTCGATAATGATTAAAATACTTTGACTGTCATCTTCTTCTTAAGTAAACTAAACCATCTCTTACAATATCAAGTACCTGGAAACCTCTAGGAGACGACTACAACAGTATGGTGAGTCTTGTTCCACCGATCAACACCACGACTAAGCAGCCGCCACCTAAACCCCCTGAACATGGTGATGGGGCGGAGATGCAGTGGCAAAACACAGTCAAGGATGATATGAGGAACAATCAAACTCCAGTAGACAAGGATGGTCAGCAGCGCATGTCCTTCAAGGATAAGTTACAGGGGAATACTCCACACACCTATTTCGAAGCCTGGTTTACACATCTAGACAAGCAACCGTCCTTTGATGCATATGAGAACGCAGCCCAACGCGATCCTAATGTTCCTTTCTTGTCATTTGGAACAGAGGATTTGCTGGAATATAGCAAACCATGGTGCAAGGCACTGTTAATTCAAACAGTGGGTATTGAACGCTCTGTGCCAGTCATAGCGAAGCATCTTAAGAATCTCTGGAAGTGTGTAGATCAACTGACAGTTACAGACTTAGGGAAAGGGTTTTATGTAGCTCAACTGGCAGCCAAAGATGACTACTTCTTGGCTTTAGCTGGCGGGCCTTGGTTCTTATATAATCACTATCTTGCAGTACAGCCTTGGAAGCCAGGATTTGATCTTTCACAAGGGAAATTGCAGTTTATGCCCATCTGGGTGCAGTTGCATGAGCTACCTTTAGAGCTCTATCATCCAAAAGCTCTGTATAAGATTGGGCAGTTGTTGGGACGACCAATTAAGATGGATACTCATACGGCCTCTATGCAACGTGGCAGGTATGCGCGTATTTGTGTTGAAATTGACATATGTGCTCCACTGCAGCCTATTATTCAAATAGGCAATCGTCTGCAAAAGCTGTCTTATGAAGTGAACGGGCTTTTTTGCCATACTTGTCATATACTTGGGCATGGGCCAAGGGATTTTGGGAAATCGCAGGATAAGTCTAAAGAAGCAAATCAACAGGCATCACATGCAGAGCCTCAATCTGCAGTGGATTGGCAACAGGTCATTCGACGGCCTTATCGTCGGCAATAAAGAGGGGTGTTTCAATCATCGGCACAGGGGAAATCAGGCTCAGGTGCTAAGGGCAATATTGGAAATGTACAAGGGACAAGGGTGAGACAGTATCAGCACAGTCAAAGCGGTGGCACGACTTCTTTTGCAACGACTAGAGCGGCTCAAAACACTAAGGGCGGGAGCGGTGAAGCGGTTCATCTGGAAAAATCTAATCAAATCAATGGGCCACAGAATGGACCCAATGGTAAGGCCCATCTAGGCGGCAAGGGAAATGTTGCTACATTGAGTTCATCTATAAGGCCCAATGCTTCTGAGAAGCCCATTTCCAAGGACCCCAATCCATTCTCGATTCTTCAAGATGGGGCTGAAAATTTGAGGGACTGTTTGGATTCTGATAAGAGTAGTTACTTATCAAATGGAAACAATTCACAAGATTCTACACATGGGGCCAAACATACCCTAGTCTCTGCTCCACTTTCGAATAAACAACAGGAAAAAAAACAAGACAGTGCCAGCACAGAGAAGAATAACAAGGAATTACTAGGGCTTTCTCAATTAAATATGCCTCATAATTCTCTGAGTGGTTCCAAGGCGGTGAATAATGATGGCTTTTCACGCAAACAACTGCACAGACTTGGTTTTATTTACCTCAGGAAGTTCATCAGTCACACACAATACTCCATCTCTTAACCCTTCCAGATCTCTCTTAAAATCCTCTAACAATGCCCGGAATCTATCTTCCACCTCACCAGCGCCGACAGGAGTGGGCCGCAGTCAGGGCCAACGGCAGCATCCCCCTCAATCCAACGTCGTTGACTTCGATTCCAGTGGTGCAGGCCCCAATGTCGGTGACCTTTCCTCTCCCAGTGCATCCTACGGTGGTCCCGATTGTGACTCCACCACTGATTGCTCACACAAGTCCACCACTCAACCCGGTTGCAGTACCTTTTGCACCTCCTCTGGTGGAGCAAGTGCCGGTGATGGGAGCTCCCATCAACATCAATGGGCAACTCAATGACCAAGCAAGCTATCTGCAAGTGGGTCTCATTCGCATCCCGATTCACCCAACGGAGATCACCCCAACTCATGTTCTTCGAGCAGCTATCACAAGTGCTCAAACAATGCAGCTATCACAAGTGCTCAAACACTGCAGCAGGAGCAAGCAAGGGCACGGGATCGACAGAGAAGGAATGCAGCGAATCGAAGACGGGCCATGCAGCAGCAAAACATGGCAGATCGGAATGTGATGCCTCGTCTGGGGATGCAGCCACCAAGAATGCCACCAAGACCGATGTTCAATCTCAACCCCAACAGGAACATGCAGAGACAGCAAGTGGTGAGCAATGGCCCAAGTGCAACACTTCCGGCGATGTTATCCTCATCACTCCCAGCGGGACCTTCCAGCTCCAACATGCACCCAATGCCTCCAAGTCTGGCCGGTCAGAGCTCACAGATGATGCCATTGATGGCAGTGACAAGGCCACTGACACCAGCAGAAACGGAGCGGGAGTCGAATCTTCATCAGGTGGACGATCATCTGTTTCGAATTCCACCGTTTTATTGCCTGCCAACCCTGTTTCAAATACCACGGACCTCGACGGAAGTCTCCCTGCGTTGCAATGCGTTGGACAACAACTTGCCCTCAGGAATGGAGATGAAACATGTGATTTTCCTCCTACCTTGGGCAAACATGCACTTTCAGAGGGTGGTTCCAATTTCGATAGAAAGCGGACCAGACGGGCTCCAACCAGTCCCTAGGAGAGTGGATCAATTGTGGTTTCCTCGTCCAGATCGATACGCAATGAAGATTTTAGCTTGGAATGCAAGAGGGGCGGGCCGACCGGAGTTTGTAGCAGCACTGAGACAGCACATTCGCGACCATGATCCCATTTTGGCCATAATTATGGACACCAGACTCTCAAGCGCTGCTTCTCAGACTCGTTTGGAAGAAATTGACGAGTTCACCAACAAATGCTCAATCTCACCGCCGCCAGAGACTCCGCAACGGGGTGGTTTTTGGATTCTGTGGAATGGTGGGGAAATGGAGGTCAATTTGCATGACCTTGAGGATAGGGTTATTCATGTTCGTCTGAAGGATCCAAATCAACCGGAGGCACCACCGGTCGAAGCCACTGGAGTTTACCAAAACCCTAACCCCATGCATCAGGCTCAGGTATGGGAGAAATTAATTGATATTAGTCGGCATATTACTTCTTCTTGGATCGTTTTTGGGGATTTTAACAATATTTTAAATCAACAAGAAAATTCTGGCGGCAACAGGGAGAGTTTAGCTCGAATGGGAAAATTTAGACAATGTTTAGATAAGTGTAGGCTAATGGATTTGGGGTTTTCGGGGGGAATTTACACTTGGACTAATTGTTGTTTTACGGGTCAGTTAATTTGTAACCGGCTTGATCGTGCTTGTGCGAACGCTAATTGGCTAAAACAGTATCCCAATACTACAGTGCGCCATCTAAACAGTTCAACCTCTGACCATAAACCGATTTTAATTAGCTTTGGTCAACTTTTCCCGTGCGCACCTAAACGGTTTTATTTTGAAAATATGTGGGCGGCGGATTCTATTTTTCAAACTAAACTTACGCAATTTTGGTTACATGATGCTACTGACCAAAGTCTCTTTCGTAAACTTGAGCACTTGTCACAGATAATTCCAAAATGGGGCTTAGAACAGTTGAGTGATTTAAATAAGCAAATCAAAGAAGGCTTTAAGGAGCTGGATCACTTGGAGTTGAGGTTTAGTGAACAGCCTAGTGTTTTTGGTCTGCAATTAGCTGAAACTAAAAGAAAAATTAACAATTTGCTACTGAAAAGAAGGGAATTTTGGGCTCAACGTGCAAAAAGAGCTTGGATCTCTTTGGGGGATGCTAACACACGGTTTTTCCATGCCATGGCTACTCATCAAAAAAGACGTAATTACATACATCACATAATAAATGATCAGGGGGAATGGGTGGAAGATCCTAAGGGTATTGTGCATGTTTTCAAAACCTTTTTTGAAAAACAATCGAGTCCCATTTGTTCTGACAGGAAAATTTTCGAAAATCTAAAAGTGCCTCAAGTTCCATTGCATTTGCACAATGATCTTTGTAAAGTACCAACTGATGAAGAAATTTTTGAAGCTGTTAGATCAATTAATCCAAACAAAGCACCGGGGCCGGATGGTTTTTCCTCACTTTTTTTTGTTAGTACTTGGGGAGTGACTGGGGAGGAGGTTTGTGGTCTGGTTCAGAATTTTTTTGTTAACAATCAGTTTGATAAGCATATAAATGAAACTTAGGTGGTGGTTTTACCAAAAATGATTTTTGTAAGACACGAGCGGACTTTCGTCCCATAAGTCTTTGTAATGTCACTTATAAAATAATCTCAAAAGTGTTAGTTAATAGGATACGCCCGTTAATGAATGATTTGATTAGTCCGTTTCAAAATGGCTTTGTTCCTGGCAGAAGTATTTTGGATAACATAATGCTTGCTCATGAGTTACTTCATACACTTAATAGGAAAAGGAATTCAAAACAATGTTTTATGGCACTTAAGTTAGATATTACTAAGGCTTATGATCGTCTTGATTGGGATTTTTTGAATCTAGCTTTGACAAAGTTTAATTTCCCGCCAAAGTTGGTAAAGTTAATAATGTTTTGTGTAAAATCGGTGTCGTATACGGTAAGGATAAATGGGGAAATATCACAAGAATGGACCCCAGCTCGGGGCTTACGCCAGGGTGATCCTTTATCCCCGTATTTGTTTATTCTTTGTCAAGATTTATTTATTTTGCATTTGCTTAGGAAAGTTAAGAATAAAGAGATTTCGGCTTTGAGAGTTTGTCAAAATGGTCCAGTCATACCTATTTTGAGTTTTGCTGACGACTGCCTCACTTTTTGTAGGGATAGTAATAAGTCAGTTGCTAAATTACAAGAGTGTCTAAATGATTATGCTAAAGCAGTTGGGCAAGAGATTTGTTGGGGAAAATCTACTGTCCTTTTTTCCCCTAATACTCCTTCCAGTTTTAAGCATTTGGTTAAAGATAGTTTAGGTGTGAGTTATAATAAAAGAACTGATAAGTATTTGGGAATTCCTTTCTTGTTTGGTGCTAAAAAACTTGATCTTTTTCATTCCATAGTAGACAAGGTTTCAGCACCCATAAATAAGTGGTATAATAGATTTTTGTCTTACGCGGGAAGGGCGGTCTTAATTAAAACTGTAACTAACACAGTGCCATCTTACTTTATGGTTGTGGCTCAATTGCCTTGTTTTACTTTAGATAAGTTGAACTCTCTTAATCGTAATTTCCTTTGGAATCCTTTGGATAAAGGGAAAGCTAGAGCTAAAGTAAAATGGGATATAGTCTGTGCTACAAAAGAAAAGGGAGGACTAGGGTTTAGACAATTATGAGTTTTAAACAATGCATTTCAGCTTAAAATACTCTGGAAACTTTTGCAAAATACAAACTCTCTCTGGGGATCAGTGTATAAAGCAAAGTACTTCCCAACTAGTTCCCTTTTGCATGCTAGGGCTCTTCCTACACATAGTTGGTTGTGGAGGAAAGTTCTTAGTCTTTTGTATGTGTTTAGAACCATGTTGGGTTGGATGATAGGGAATGGAACACAAGTTCTCTTTTGGTGTGATAATTGGTTATTAAATTGGCCTGATTTGCGTAGTGCAGCGTCGCATGATCCTATTTTAGATCAAACTGTTGCAGATTTTATTTCTGATCATGCATGGAATGTTGAAAAATTGCGTTACTGGCTACCGGAAGCTGTAGTGCAGGTTATATTAGGCTACCCACTTCCTTTATTTGATAAAGATGATACTCTTTTTTGGTTGCCTAGTGACAAGGGTCACTTTACAGTAAAATCAACTTACTTAGCTTTGGAGAGCACCCCAATTTTGGGGCCAGTTTTAAACTGGGCAAGGTTATGGAAACTGAAGTTGTTCCCTCGCACTCTACTCTTTTTTTGGTTAGCCTTGCATGGTAGATTGCCAACTAGTGATAAATTGTATCACTGGGGGGTTTGTGTCAGTTATGTGATCAGGGTGTGTCTGAGACACAGCACCATATCTTTTTTGAATGTTCAGCTTTTTATCATTTGCGTCGTATTATTTGGCCACCTCAATGGAATGACTCCCCTCCCTCTCTAGCTACTTTGTTGCATGACTTTCCTTTGAACTCGTATTCTCAACTGCTGATAATTGTGTCTTTGTGGCTAGTTTGGACTGCACGTAACAACTTCTTGTTTAAGAAAGCTCATATCAATTGCAATAACATGTACCAACGGTTGTTGGCAGTCATGAGGGATCTATCAGATTTATTTCCTGCTGCTAAACCAAATACAAATAAAATACTGAAAACTCTCAAATGGATGCCTCCTGCTCAGGGTTGGGTAGCCTTAAATACGGATCGGGCATCCTTAGGAAATCCAGGCATGGCAGGTTTAGGAGTAGTTTTTAGAGACAGCAAAGGAGAGCTTATCAGGGTAGCAGCAGGAGGATTGGGAATTTGTTCTAATAACACTACTGAGTTGCATATTACTCGTTATGGACTTGTCTTAGCCCGACAGATGCAGTTTCAATATATTTTGTTATATTCGGACTCACAGTATGCTCTTTCATGTCTTTGCAGGAAGGAGAACCGTTACCAGCAACACAAGACGTTGATTGAGGATATACAACGAATGATGGCTGGGTTCCAGGGCTTCAAGTTTAGTTTTGTGTATCGTGAACTTAACCAAGTTGCTGATAAGTTGGCTAAGTATGGTAGTTTAAGTTTGAATGCAAGGCATGATGCTCAGTCTAGTAGTCTTTTGTCACAAAGGCCTTGTTACTATATTTGGGATCTTTGCCCCAAATGGCTAGAACAATATGTAATTAATGATCGAACTTCTGCTTTCTCAAGGCTTGTTCCAAGCTAAGAGAAGCGTGTTTGTACTCTTTTGTTTCGGCTAAGTAATATATCTATCTGTTTTCTTTCAAAAAAAAAAAACTAAACCATCTCTTACCAAACTTAAGCTCTATTTTTTGTTTAAAAATTCATTTTATGTTCTTTTCACAAGAAGGCAAGATATTAAGAGAGGCATAATGTTGATTTAGAAATATTTTAAGTATTTATAAGGTTGGTTTGGATGGTATTTGGAGTTATAAGGTGGTATTAGAAGTATAGAAGTAGTCTAGAAGTAAAAGTAATAGGATATAGTACATTTACCGTTATAAAAAAATAAAAAAAAAAAAAAGTTGTTTGTTCATCCAAATCAAGAGCGATGATTTGGATTGAAAGCTTTATAATTTGGGTAGGGTAGTTGCATGTGGTCCATTGGACTCTGGAAGAAGCCCAAAACTGAACGTGGACTGGATTCTGATAAACTATGTTAGTGTGACTACGAGTAAAGTCTCTCTCATATTTTGTATTACGTTGAGCTATAGTCAACCTATGTTATTATTTTTACTAGTGCATACCCGTGGCGTTGCCACGGCATGTGACAAAGTTAGTCTAAATAATGATGATAAAGAAGTATATATGCCCATATAAGGTGTATTCTATCAAGGGTCAAATATATGAGTGTAAAACGTAAGAAACGGTTGCTCATAGTATAAATTGAGACGAAGTACAAACTATTTTGACAACTTGAAGAGCACTTCTTTGTATACAACATTTGTGGTTGTGTCCATAGGCTTGCCATCGTCCCCAATAATAAGCACTTTGAGACCCTTCTTGCTGGTGACCCTGGAGAAGGCAACGTATAGCTGACCATGGCTAAAGACCGGCCTCGGAAGGTAAAGGCCAACATTAGCAAGAGATTGACACTGACTCTTGTTGATGGTTATAGCGTAGCTAACCGTCAAAGGAAACTGTCGACGCTCGAACCTGATGGGAAATTTGTTTGGTCAGACGGTGACAAACGCATTCGGTATAACCGGTAGTATCTGCCTGAAATCACCACCGAATACGACAACCAAGCCTCCAAAAGGCTTATCTGATGTCTGACCATCATCAGACCTCATGACATC
>JAQRGC012123694.1:0-10169 GCA_028659135.1 Plantago lanceolata
ATTATCATTATTATTGTCTATACTAGTTGATAAACTTCTTTAATTTTGAAATTTTAGAAACAATGGAAATGCTAGTCCTGAAAAGCATGGAAGTCCCAACGAAATTGACAAGAAGCGGATCAAGCGTTCATACAATTCCAAAACCTTCAAAGTGGAAATAAGCTATGCAGCTAAAATTCCCATGCAGGCCATTGCAAATGCTTTACGTGGCCAAGAATCTGAAAGTTCACAAGAGGCCATAAGGGTTTTAGACATAATTTTAAGGCAGCATGCAGCAAAGCAGTAAGTAATTTATGGTAGTCATTTTTTGTTATAAACTTAGTAACTGGACTCATATCTGACAATATGCTGCTTGATTTTAGGGGATGCTTACTGGTTCGTCAATCTTTCTTCCATAATGATGTGAAGAGCTTTGTTGATGTCGGAGATGGTGTTCTCGGGTGTCGAGGTTTTCATACTAGCTTCAGGACCACCCAGGGTGGATTGTCTTTGAACATGGGTAACTTGTTGCACCAACTTTTGATTCCCCCCCCCCTCCCCCTCCTTTATGATGCATGTTGCAGCATTGTCCGCTAGTTTGATGTACTAATAACAAAAGTTTGGTTACTTTCTCTCTCAGATGTATCGACTACCATGATTATACAACCTGGACCCTTGATAGACTTCTTGATAGCCAATCAACGTGTAAATGATCCCTTCACTGTGGACTGGACAAAGGTAACATGCATTTTTTTTAATACAAGTACATGCTCTCTATGAGCTCCTGAATTCTTAATCATCGACTCTTTTCTACAACCCAACTTGTCAGGCAAAACGGACTCTGAAGAATTTGAGGGTAAAGACCATACCCAGTAACCAAGAGTTCAAAATTTGTGGGCTTAGTGAAATGACATGCAAGGAGCAAACGTATGTTTTCTTATTCTAATATCTCTCTCTAGTCTTTCAAAGGTTCCAAATATATGATGTAGATATTCTTCTTACAATCCTTAACACTATTAATGGTAAGCATCAAATTATTGTAGCTTTACGCTGAAGCAGAAAGGAACTGATGGTGAATTTCAAACAAGTGAAGTTACTGTCTATGACTACTTTGTTAACCACCGGAAGATTGACTTGAGATACTCTGCTAATTTACCATGCATTAACGTTGGGAAGCCAAAACGTCCAACGTACTTCCCTGTTGAGGTAACATGTGTATTAGACTTGTAGATCTGTGAAAAAGAATTGTTGAATGGAACGCTTTTGGCTGAAGTTGCTATTTCATTGTGCAACAGTTGTGTTCCTTGGTCTCGCTGCAACGTTACACTAAAGCTCTCTCCACACATCAAAGATCTTCACTGGTGGAAAAATCTCGCCAGAAGCCTCGGGAGAGGATGGATGCCTTGTCTAATGTAATTTTCCACCCTCACATCCTTTAGCTTTCAGGCTTTGTATTATTGTTTCTTAATACCTTTTGAATTTGGCAGGCTTTGAAAATTAACAAATATGATGCTGAGCCGCTGCTTCGTGCTTGTGGCATCTCCATTAGCAATAACTTCACGCAGGTTGAAGGCCGAGTCCTGCCTCCACCAAAAGTATGTTTGTGAGACATTATTTTTGCTTGCATTTAGGTTTTGTAGTTCTCTTGTTGTAGGGAACTGTCATTAACCATCATTAATATTTCGTATGCAGCTGAAAGTTGCGAATGGAGATGATCTGTTCACTCGGAATGGTAGATGGAACTTTAAGAACAAGGTATAACACATGATTATTTATGAAGTTGGTGATGCCATCTGTTTTAATATGTTTTTCTTGAAAACCCTTGTATGGCCTCAACAGAGATATGTGGAGGCCTGTAAGATCGAACGATGGGCAGTAGTGAACTTTTCGGCTCGCTGTGATGTTCAAGGCCTTATCAGAGATTTGACGAGGATTGGGGAATCCAAAGGAATAGTATGTTCTTTTAGTTTACACTATTCTGCTTACAGCATAGGAAAATTTCTGGTTATAACCTTTCTTTCGTATGTTTTCTGAAGCGAGTGGAAGCACCAAAAGATGTCTTTATGGAAAGTGCTCAGTACCGCAGAGCACCACCATTGGTTAGGATTGAAAAGATGCTCGAGGAAATGCAATCCAGGCTACCTGGACAGCCTAAGTTCCTTCTCTGTTTGATCCCGGAGAGGAAAAACTGTGACATTTATGGTTTGTGTGATAATTTAGTTTTTTTCGCTTTCTACTTTTTTTTTAATTCATTAAATGCTCTTGTTATTTGACATGATCTGAACTTTCAGGTCCTTGGAAGCGGAAGAATTTGTCAGATTTTGGAGTCATAACACAATGCATGTGCCCCCTGAAAGTTAATGACAATTATTTGGAAAATCTGCTACTAAAGATTAATGCTAAGGTTCGTTCTCTATTTATTACATCTTTTTTGTAGTATCATAGTGCTATTGCCTTATTCTAATGATCTCATTTTCTGGCAGCTTGGAGGATTAAATTCCGTTTTAGCTGCTGAGCTTACACCTTCCATTCCGATGGTCTCTAAGGTTCCCACCCTTATTCTTGGAATGGATGTGTCGCATGGCTCACCTGGTCAGTCTGATATTCCATCTATTGCTGCTGTAAGTGCTTCCAGATTTCTCTATACTTGTTCCATTTCTACCAGTTTGGGTTGTATAATTTGAATGCTTCAATTTTCCTTTTTGAGATATTATGTTGCATCCTCTTAACCTGGACCTTCTCTGTTCTTCAACTGTAATCTCAGGTTGTTAGCTCTAGGCACTGGCCATCAATTTCTCGATATAGAGCATGTGTTCGCACCCAATCTCCGAAGGTTGAAATGATAGATTCCCTGTATCAACGCGTCTCTGACACTGAAGACAAGGGCATTATCAGGTAACTATGGGCAAGTTTTAAACATCACTCTAGTCCTCCATTATTTATGATATGTTTCTACCAGTGCTGAAAGTTGTCTCATTTGACTTCTAAGGATTTCATGCGTGGAAAAGCTAGAAATTATAAAATGCTGTCTGAATAGTCCTGTAGCATCTTAAGGATGCAATTCAAATTATCCTGATATTCTTCAACTATTTGCAGAGAACTTCTCGTAGATTTCTACAGCAGTTCAGGGAAACGGAAGCCTGACCAAATAATCATTTTCAGGTAATTAACTTCAGCCTGGCAACTATTAAATGTAGTAACATATTAAAGATGATGTCCTCTATGAGGGTTTATTTAAAATGTTCCTCGTTGATGGAAATCTGATCTAAACTTAATCTCTAAGGTTCAACGTGAGTACTAGTTATCTTTTGCAACCTTGCTGGTCAAGTAATAAAGTTTCCCCATCACCTTTTATTGCATATGAAGATAATTGCCTAGTGTTCTACAAAATTCACAGAACGCATTAATTTTTCTGTTCGTTTTGCTAATACTATCTTGATTTTTCACTCTGCAAATATTTTCAGAGATGGTGTCAGTGAATCTCAATTTAATCAAGTGCTAAACATTGAGCTTAACCAGATAATTGAGGTAACTATCCTGACCTACATGTTTATGTTGATTACCATCTGTTGTAATATTTGTTGTGGTCTCTGTATAATCTCATCCGACCTTGTATTTGATGCAGGCATGCAAGATGCTTGACGAGAATTGGTCTCCAAAGTTTGTGGTTATTATTGCTCAAAAGAATCACCATACCAAATTCTTTCTGCCAAATTCTCCGGACAATGTCCAACCAGGTGATGCATCTTTTTCTAATTTATTCATGCTGTGTGTGTGTGTGTGTATGCTGAAATGCAAATTTAAATCCAAGTGTAAAGAGCTTCAGAGACTAAACTTGAGCTAATACCATTACCATTCGGGTTCTGCAGGGACGGTGATAGACAACAAAATATGTCATCCCAGAAACTACGATTTCTACTTGTGTGCTCATGCTGGAATGATTGTGAGTAGCTTTCCGTTATTTATAATACTACTGTTGAGAAAAGTATACCTTATATCAAGTTTGAAACATATAACAGCAGTTATTATGGCACTGCAGCACTGCCACACTAGTTCTAATTGTCACTTTGTGATTCTTTTTCTACCAGGGTACTACTAGGCCTACACATTATCATGTCCTGTTGGACGAAGTGGGTTTCTCCCCTGACGATCTACAAGAACTCGTACATTCATTATCCTATGTGTAAGTCTACCAATGAATAAACTATTAGTGTTTCTTGTTTGTTTTGGTATATTAATATGAACTTTGTTATCGAACTTTTCAATTTCTCGATTATTTATTGAATCACTTCTGTTCTCTGCTGCACCAGGTACCAGCGTAGCACAACTGCCATTTCCATAGGTAATTACAAGATTACAGAATTACTTTACATGCATTTTACAATAGTTACCTCTAGTATACACACTCAAAAAGAAAGATACCCTATAGGATACAATAATTACTAACCTTTCATGCAACTTGCTTTTCTAATTCTACTCTTGTTCAACTTTTAGTTGCACCGGTAGCCTATGCTCACTTGGCTGCTACCCAGTTGGGCCAGTGGATGAAGTTTGAGGACTTGTCTGAGACCTCATCTAGCCACAATGGGACTGCTCCTGGCATTGCTCCACCTGTGCCACCGATGCCCAAGTTGAAGGAGAATGTCCGCGACTCTATGTTCTTTGTTTGAAACTTGACTCTGTTTTGTGGATGATGTTGGTAACTTATGTCAGGCTTTACTTGGTCTTTCTGTGTTTTATGGACGATGTTAATGGCGGCTGTAGTGCAGAACTCGATAGTAATAGTCTGCCATTGTAAATTAGTAAACCATGTTATGATGTTCCGGTCTAGCTTTTGTGACTTTAGTACTTGGATCTTAAAAGCGGCATGTGCCTGCTTCTGTATCAACTTCGGTTTTCTGTTATCCTGGTTTCTTTTCTATGACTTTTTAGGTTTTTTCTCTATTGTGCTTTAGGATCTTTTTTGTGAAATGTTTGTATCTTTCTGGTTTCACAGTATTAGTGCTCTTATTTGGCCATAGCTCATCAAGAATAGAATTACGACGTGTTAATAATGTAGTTGATGTTTATAACTTGTTTAGTCAGTGAGGAAAACTTAAATACTAAGTCGCAGTTATATGTCTAGTTGCACTGCAGTTTCACAATTATTATTTGGACCGTGGTTAGGAGATGGATTAAACAGAAAACCATAACCAGCACGAAAATGGAAGAAAAGGTTCGACTGGACTCTGAAGAATTTGAAGGCTCTGCATTTGTCACACATTTGTATTTAAAATTAGTAAAACTCCCATAAGAAAGCTCATGCATCAAACACACAGCAGAAAATTTTCACAAAATTAATTTTCAAATTACAAGAACTGTTTAAGTGCGCTCAAGTTACATGTCAAATCAACAACAAGTATTGACATAAAGTTTAAACCCAACTTTGCCTGCTCTAACTTGTCGATTTGCCAGTCACTCTCTGAGCAATCCACCCCAAACCATCATAAAGACCCTCGCCGGTGAGAGCAGAGCAAGCCTGAATGTGCCAATCATGGTTCTTGATACTATGCAAGGATAAAGCATCTGTTATTTCAGCTGGTTTCATTGCATTCTCAAGATCCTGTTTGTTAGCAAACACAAGCACAACTGCAGTTTGTAGATCCTCATGTGGAAGCAGACTGAAGAGTTCGTCCTTCATGATAGATATCCTTGCTCTATCAGTACTGTCTATAACTACAATAACAGCATGTGTTCCACGGTAGTATGTTGCCCAGGATGTACGTAGTCTATCTTGCCCACCAAGATCCCATACCTAGAAACATATCCAATGGATACCAGAATTTAGTCTAGAAAGTGAGGCATGATGAAGCAAGGACAATGAATGGCAGGAGCAGTACCAAATAATAAGTTTTAAAGAAATCACAGGAACAATCGAATCCATAGAATGATAGAACTGTTTTTCAAACTCATTTCATTCACTCTTCAGTCTAACAGTCACACGTACGGTAAGTTTATTGTTTCGAGTGATTGGTGCTGATTTTACCACTCATTAACACATAAATCAGTATCGCCAGAATGACACTTGCACATATATATATGTGTGTGCGAGAGATTTTAAGCGAGTACAATAATGCCCCAAAAGAACTGCTAATCTAATCGATATCCATAATATGCATTGGGATCAAAGGACCATTTCTCACCAATATACTAAGATGACAATATGGAAATAGTTAATAATTATATCGGACTCCAAGAGATTTGTATAACGAAATTACGAACCAAGTAAACCAGCTCTTTAACCTCTATTAAACAAGCAATATCAACATGGTCCAACACAGCTAAATATTACTTGTTGCAGGATAGGCATATTCTAACACCCACACTAGCACCATCACAACCCCCAAAAAGAAAAGCCTGTTTCTCACACTCTTGTCCTCTATGTTTCTCATTCAGTCATCTTAAGTAAATATTCAAATAGGGAAACAACCAAACAATGGCTGATCCTTACTAACATGTGACAATTATATAAACTTGTCCCTTTGCAAATATTCAGTCATGTCTATGAAATTCCACAATCCTAAATTATGTTAATATCGAGATAAACTGTCCCATTGTGTTTACCTATGAAATTTCAGATCAATCGAAAGATAAATTGCAAATTCAGGTCTAGCAAGTATCAGTATGCACTCAATAGAATAGTAGATGCATGAGTTTCAGAATTACTATAATGTTATCTCCATATCGAAGACTCAATCAATCATAAACTAAACCTAATAAACCATAAACCATAACAAGCATCAACCAAATACTCAATTATCCCTCACTATGAAATCAAATAACCCGAAATCATTCACTAAGAACTCATCAAATAATGCGCAATCGTAACAGGCATCAACTAAATACATGATCTATGAACCTCTTAGCACAGCATAAACTAGATTCTCCATCAACTGAATCGAAAAACAATCTGTAAGTAAGTAAGCTACTACAAAATTGGGATATGAAAATCGAAACAACTGAACTGACCTCGAATCGTATGTTCTTGTAGACAAGCTCCTCGACGTTGCTACCAACGGTAGGGTGCGTGGTGACGACCTCGCCCAAATGAAGCTTGTAAAGCGTCGTCGTTTTGCCGGCGTTGTCCAGACCCACAACCACGATCTTGTACTCCTTGGCAGGGAATAACATGAACCACATCCTCGACATCAGTGCACCCATCTTTGAGCAACTACTGCAACCAAGATTCGATCCGCCAAGATCCGAGATCAAACGTTCGGTTAGTATTCAAATTGAGGATTTGAGGAAAAGTACTGAACCCTTGTTTGGGGAAAGAAAGGAGGTTTTGATGTGAACTCTGGATACTTGTAATCGGAATAGTAAAGTAAGCGGCTAGTGGCAGGTGGAGTAGGATGGGGCGACGGTTGCGGGTGTCGGACGCGCCGCCGATGATGGCCGGAGGAGATAATTGAGAGATGAGGGGGCTTCTGAATTCAATTGAATGAATTGAAATGAACGTTTGTGAACGAAATATCCGGTTCAGTGAAAAACTGAACGCTTACATAAACCCGGGTAAATGGAGATTCATCCCCGTAAAGTGATCGGGTCAAGGTTTAACCGGACTAATCGGTTGAAAAATCTAGGTATAAACTTGTCGCACTTGTCACATGGTTTTCAGCATATTGTGTGAGTCTATGTGTTTACCAAGTGCGCAACCAAATGACGACTATAAATTTCTAGTGTTATTTAAAAATATTAAGAAAATAAATCATTGAGTGGGTGTAAGTTGAAGCGAGGCCAATATGGAGATTCCTTGGAACGGGGTTGTAAACCTCCGAAGTCGCGAACTATCTCCTAATCTCAAAGATTTGAGACTTCGAACTGAGACTAGGACCTGAAAACAGTGAAGTTNGGCGTAAAATCGGCTTGCTTTAACTCGTAGGAGACCGGAAAGTACTCCTACTTTATAATAGTGTGGATAATAAATGTTGGTTACCTTGTGCTGGGGATCTGAGCTCCTTTATATAATACTCCTACTTGTGTACGGAAACAATCTTTTCCCGACACGTGTAGGGCTGATATCCGTTCTAGGGTACAACAGCAGACCCATTCTTGGACTAATGGGTTGTTAGTAGACTCGGCCCATGAGCTGTCACACTCCTGAGGCAGTAATCATTTCTAACCCAGCCAAATTACTATCCTGATCATTCCAGAGAATCCACATGACCTTACGACCTTCGTCGTCCAGGTGAGGCACAACTTTGAGTCTAGGACTTTAGATTCATACAACTAACGTGTGAAGTGTAGCATTTCCCTTGAGACTGAGCTCGTAGGTAAGGTGCATCTTGTGCATTGAGCTCGAAGGTCTTTAGTTCCATGACAGAGTGTGCCCTATAACTCGTAAGGCGTAGGACCTTAATTCGTCATAGGACGTTATACGAGTACGAGACATATTTTCACCCTATCATATGTCCCCCTAGTTTTAAAGTATCTTGGAAGAAGATAGTCGTGAAACTATAGTTTTGGTGCGTGAAAATCTTGGAAGCAATAATTTCTTGTATTCGCTTACCTTTGTAAACTATCCCCCCCCCCCTTATGGTCTAATTTACCTTCGAGTTTGGATATTAGATCATAAAAAGGAATATTTTAAGGATAGGTCTCGAAAAGTAGAATATATCGAAACTTATGCGTGTAAGATTGAAGTATATCTCAACGTCGAAAACCTTTTAGGTGGTTTTAAAAGTAAATCCGTACGTGCTAAGGCTCAAAGCGGACAATATCATACCATCGAGACGCGTGTGGGTTAGTCGTGAGTAACCTCGCAGGCCCAACAGGCCGAAACTTGTCCCATTAGTGGTTGGGTCGTTAATTACATATTCTTTTTATTGAACAATACGGATTGTAGTTATATATGTGGGAAAAAAACCCGTTTCAAAAGGACTTGATAAAAACTTACTGAAATGTAAATCCGGACGTATTAATCCAAAATTTGTCTTCGATAAGTGAGATTGGATGGTTAAATCCCCCAAGCAAAACATAAAGCGTGTTAGTCATATACTAGATGGCATACACTACAAAAAACATTGGATTCAACGACATTTTTATTCGTCGCTAGATAGTCTAGCGACGAATAAAACTTCGTCAGTAAATCGAGCGTCGTTAAAGACCTTAGCAACTAATCAATGTTGTTAGTGACGAACACTAGCGACATATAAAACGTTGACCCGGGTCGAATAATTCAATTTATTGTATTATTAGTTTCATTAAAGAAATTAATTTAACGGCGAGTCGTTCACAAAGTTGACTTTGTCAACTTAAAACTGCCATAGAAAGTTGACAAAGTCAATCTTCTTAACGAATAAAAAACCTTATTCGTCTTCAAAAAAAAATTAAATCTTTTTTTTTTTCTAAAAAAAATTGCTAGCATTTCTGATTTTTATTACCATCTACACATCAAAATTAGCAACACACCAAATCTCAAACAATAGAAAAATGAAAAACATGTTAAAAAATGTAAACACAATCTAAACGTAATGTAAGAACTACAAATGTACAAATATGTAACCAAATAAAGTAATGCAAACAATCAAACACCAACATCCGGTGGGAAAAGGTTGTCGTCACCACCACCAAATTTTGTCATCAACCTCTGCATGAACCCAAGCCAGGTTCTGATCTCCTCCTCCATCTCCTTCCGCTTCTTCGTTAGAACGTCGCTAGTCGCCTTGGTTTAGGTATCTCCTCTTCAATAAGAGTGAGCAACTGCTGAAAATGAGCGGAGCGGCGAGAGCCCTAGGAACCACTAGAGCACTACAAGAATCCGCCTGTATAGCGGCGGATTTATCCGTTGCTATATAGGTACCGAACCGTCGCTATACAATTTAGCGACGGATAGTTAGGTCGTCTCTAAACCGGGCGTAGCTAAACGTATAGCGACGGTTAACTAATCCGTCGCAACTTAGCGACGGAATTGGCGATGGATGTAGCGTTGACCATGCGACGTTATATGTGGCGACGGTTAGTGAACCGTCGCAACAGTTGAATCGGTCAAAGAGTTGATTGACTAGTTACTGGTGTGGCGACGGGTTATTATCCGTCGCCATATGGATTTTTTTTTTAATTCGGTTGAAATTGTACAAAAATTAAAAGCCTAATTATAAAATGAATTAAAAACAAATGAAATACTAAAAAGGCAAATATATAAATAAATT
>JAQRGC012124039.1:0-10393 GCA_028659135.1 Plantago lanceolata
ATGAGAAACATGGACACCATTTCAATTCCACTCGATAACAACAAAGTTACTACTCCTACTAAATATCACCCAAAAACCACACAAATGAATCTATTTATAAAAAAATCTAATAACAAGAAAAGGTGAAATTCTTACAAAACACCAACTTTTACTAAACATTAGCATAAAGAACAAGACCCAAAAAAGATCATAAGCATAAGCAAGCATTACTCCACAAGAATCAGCAAGCTTACCTCGTAGCTCAATCAGCTTCAGTTCCACTAGTTCTCCACTGGGTTTAGGACTAAATTGGTATTAGTGGATTCAAATTTTAATCTTTGATTGTTTTGTTTGTATGAGACAACAAATTTCAAATCAGATGATTTTAGGGATTCTAATTTGTATTTATCTTGATTATGTTAAAAAAAGGCTATGAAATTAATCTGGGCTTCGTCGGCCCAATATATCTCTTCTAGTCCATAGGCCCAATAACCTGAATAACTTGGAAACGCAAAGTTCAATTTTTGTGTTTGTTTTTTGTAAGATCATCATCATCATCACTATTTTAGACCTAAAAGGAATGCTCGAATGAGAGATGATGACGAAATTTTGTTGTCTTAGCTCTTAACTCTCAAATGGTAAGGTACCCTTTCAAAAGGGTGAGTCCCACCTTGGGTGGGGAATTGTAGCAAGTAAGAGGTGCTTAATTCTTGATTATCTTTATTATTATACTCTCTTGTTCAATATTATGGTGGTTGATTTGTTTTTATCTATAGCCTCTTTGACATTGTGTGTAATGTGAGACTTTTTGGTTGATTGTAACAATTTTGTTAAGACTAGATAATATTACTGTGACCTGTAATGTAGCTGCTCATGATATGCTGTTGCTGCATGTATGTTATTACTATGTTAGTTCAAATGACAGTAGCTGTTTGCCTGTTTTAAAGAAACTGATTGGAAATTCACATTCAAACTACTCTGCAGACTGCAGTATAGAAACTGATTGGTTTTTTAGCTAGCTGCATTCATTTTCAGAGAGGGCTGCTGCCTTGCATCCACCTCCTTAGCATTTCCAGTGAATTTTTCGGTTGATCGGATGGAACCAGGTGACCAGCATTGTAGACTTTGAGGAAAATCAGAGGACCATAGATTTTCTGTAAACCGGCTTCCACTCCGTCTACTGTAAACGGACTATTCGGAGCTGCTAAGAACTTCTTTTGACCTGACCATTCCATGGCTTCTACCCATCTTGAGTTTCCTAAACATGCCACCGAGAGATTAGGCCATTCAGAACTTGATGAATGAAGGGAAAGAAAAGAATAGAAAACGAAGCATATGTAATGTAATACCTAGCCAGTTGCAAATAAGATCAAACTCCCCAGCGTATATTAGTATCTTAACTCCGTCTTGTAATAGTGCAGGGAAACCAACTGCGGAATTTCTAATCCGATCTCTTGACAGTGCAATGGAGACACTGCTACTACATGAAACGAATTCGATGCTTCCAACACCTAAAGCTGTCTTAATGGATACTTGGTTGAGGAACTTTTCTGCGTTTGAGAAGTCATAGCATAAAGAGCCTACACATTGTTTGCGGATGTCGTAGAACTGGAGAATGAAGATCTTGTGTGTTAATTTATTTGCAAGCATTGTTGAGGTAAAGAACAATTATCCTTACATTTGCCTAATACTATAGTAACTGTTTACTTACATTTAAGCGCCTTCTTGTGTAGAAAATGATTTCCTCCAAAATCGCTTCGCATTTACCATACACCCAAGGGCAGGCTCTGGAACTACTATTCCCTGACATAAAAGCATCTGGTTAGGCAAATGCAAAAAAAATCAGGTTTTAGGCTGTCCCAGTTTAGTGCTTAGGAAGTACAGATACTGAGATGTTTCGGAAACAGAAGTTACTTTGACAGTTTTTTAACCCGTCTTCGCATTTTGCAGCCAACGTTGTGACATACCCTGATTCATACTCGAATTTGTCAATCAGTTTCATGTCCAGAGCATAATCAAGTTCAGACTTGTACTGGATTTCAGGATTTGTCCACCCATTACCAATAGCCAATCCCTATTTTCGAGACAGGCGTTAAATCTATACTCATGCACAAGTACAAGATTGCATTTCATGTAGATAGAACCAAAACATACATACTTTGAGGTTTATTGGTATCCCGGTTTTATGTTTGCTCTTCTGCTGAATCAGAGAAGCAAGTGCTGGAATGTAGTGCCCAGCATATGATTCTCCGGTGATGTAAAAGTCGTTCTTTGCATACTGAGGATGCTCCTCAAAAAATGCCTGCAATAATGTGAATGATCATCATCATTTGATAAAATCTTATTGATGGAATGCATTTGTTTGGTCTAGAAACAGACCTGGAGGAAGTTGTACAAGTCAAAACCGGCCTGTTCTGAGCTGCTGCGTATGTCATCACTGCTAGTAGAGTAACTGAAACCGGTTCCTATCGGCTGGTCCACATATATAAGGTTCGATATCTGCCACAACATCTTGCACATTGGACTACTAGCAAAATAGCATATATTTACACAGTTCTTCTTCTAGGATAAAATCCTACAGTTAAAAGGCTTAGGTGCTGGTCTGCTATAGATTTCTGAGTGACGCCGCTACGTGATCAATCATGAATTAATCTCATATTGATGACTTGGGTAAAGTACACTTTGCGTAAAATACATTTTCTCTAGTCATATTTATAGTGATGAACTGATGATAAAGACATTGGCATTGCAAGTTGGAGAAATGTAGTCGTACCGTGTCCCATCCATAGTCATTCCAGACGAGTGATAAATCGTCTGTCAAGTGAAACGGGCCATTTTCATAGAACAATGCCAATGAGCCACTGCATCCAGGTCCTCCAGTTAGCCATATCACAACAGGTACCTCACCACTTCTGTTCCTCGATTCAAAGAAAAAATAGAACATCCTGCAGTACGACGAAATCCATTATTATCTGTCAATACATACAAATCCATTCTTGAAATCGGCATGATTTGATCTGAACAGAATCAGTCGAAATATACCTGGCGCCTTTTGTGTTTGGAAGTCTATAGTAACCGGCATGGTGGCCAAAGTCCTGGACAGTACCATTTGAATCAGTGGCTAAAGAATTTGCTATGTTGGGGAACTGGAACTGCTTTTCGACGAGTCTTGGTGCAGTTTTCGCAGGGTCATCTTGTACTATGTTGGCGTCGAGTCCAGGGAACAAATTTAGACCTCTGATCAATCTTTCCGCTTGTATATACGGGCCGGATTGCACTGTTGAAGATGGTAAATGGCCAAGGATTCTTGCTTTTGCGGATAAGGTTGAGAAGACGAAGAGTGAAAGAAGAAAGCAGGAGAAAGCAGGTATCTTCAACATCATCATTCTTAGCAGATTGGAATTTGAGGGTTCATCAGATTATCTGCCTTTAACTTTTAGGAAACTTGAACTTGACGTAGTCATCAATCAATGTGAGTTCATGTACTGTGACATTCACTAGTCATTAAAATGTATCGTCATTTTACTGCTCTACTGGATTAGTCGTCAATGTGGATACAGTAGAAATCGAAGAATTTCTGCTGTATATACATGATGCTACATGATTCTAGATGGGAAATTCCTTTTAAGTACATTGAATTTAAGACAAAAACTTGTGTGTCACAGGTTCTTGATTATTATTATTGTACTCTTATGTAATACGTGCCATGTTGTTTACAAGCACAAGTGTTGAAGCATATGCTGAATCAGCAAATATGGCTTTTCTTTATTCTACAAAGTTGAATTAAATCCGTTCTTATCACCATTTCTGCAATCTGTAGTCTGTATACTGGAACTTGGTTCTCAGTAAGCAACTTCGTATTTCGTGTCAATTTCGATACATGGTTTTGTTAATGTTTTGTAGAATCTGATTTTGCCATTCTTGTAACAGATCATGGATACATTTCTATTTACCTCCGAATCGGTAACAGAAGGCCATCCAGACAAGCTATGTGATCAAATATCAGACGCAATCCTGGACGCCTGCCTGGAACAGGATCCCGACAGCAAAGTCGACTGCGAGACCTGTCTAAGCGGAAACACAGTCACACTCCTAGGCGAGATCACCACCAAGGCCAAGATCGAGTACGAAAAGGTTGTACGCGACACCTGCCGACGAATTGGATACACTTCCCCAGTGTTCAACCTGGACGCTGACAGTTGCAACATAATCGTCAACATCCAGCAGCAGAGCCCTGATATCGCCGAAGTTGTGCACGGGAACCTGACGAAGCGGCCTGAAGAGATCGGGGCAGGAGATCAAGGTCACATGTTTGGTTACGCGACGGATGAGACTCCTGAGTTTATGCCTTTGTCTCACGTCTTGGCTAGTAAGCTAGCTGCGAGACTGGCGCTGGTGAGGACGAACGGGCCTTGCAACTGGTTGATGCCAAGTGGCAAGACTGAAGTGGTTGTTGAGTATAGAAAGGAAGGCGAGGGTCGTGGTGCGGTGGTGCCGGTTAGGGTCCACACGGTCCTGATCTGTACTAAGCATGTTGATACGGTGACGAGTGAGCAGATAGAGGAGGACTTGAAGGAGCACGTGGTTAAGGCGGTTGTACCGTCTAAGTATCTTGATGACGAGATGATTTTGCGTTTTAATCCAGACGTGACGGGCGGGACCCATGAGGAGGCGGGGATGACGGGGCGGAGGATTATTGTGGACACGTATGGAGGGTGGGGTGGTCACGGGGGAGGTGCATTTTCGGGGAAGGACCCGACTAAGGTGCATAGGAGTGGAGCGTATGTGGCTAGGCAAGCTGCGAAGAGTGTTTTGGCGTCTGGGCTAGCACGGCGTTGTATCGTGCAAGTTTCTTATGCCATTGGGATACCGGAGCCGCTATCTGTTCACGTGGACACTTATGGGACGGGGAGGATGGCGGATAAGGATATAATGCGGCTGATTAAGGAGAAGTTTGATTTTCGTCCGGGGATGATTGCGGTTGATCTGGACCTTAAGAGAGGGGGCAATTTGAGGTATCAGAAGACTGCGGCGTACGGACATTTTGGCCGGGATGATCCTGATTTCACTTGGGAGACTGTTAAAATTCTCAAGCCTGAGTGATTCTCCAGTCAGTTAACTGCAAAAAGTCAAAATGTATCAACTGTCTTGGGACGGATGGAGTATGCTATTTTAGTCCATGTTCAGATGTTCTAGGTTTATTATCCGAGTCTTGCAATTTCTTAGTGGGACTTTTGCCCATCTTTACTGTAATAAAACAAAGTGATTCCCACTGCGGAATCTTCTGACCTTTGTATCACCTCTATTTTGACCAATTGAGTAATTTATTTCCGGCCCCATTATATCATTTTAAAGAATGCATATGCATAAACTATCACTATGATTTAGGGTAGTTTTTTAATGTATTTAATATTATCTTATCAGTAACTTTAGCTACGTACCAGTCACCTATCACTTCGTTTTGGCAAAGAGAGAAACTTAAACATTCCCGACTTTGGTATGGCAAACATAGAGTTAAACATCCCGTGATCTCGTGAGTTTTAAAGATGTCCACACGATATGAAGGGCAAAATGCAAATACGGGGTAAAATTGCAATTGGTTAAAGTGCAAAGACCTAACTGAAATTATCGAAACCTTTAGGGACTACTACCAAAATCAGTTCGTCTTGCCCACAATACCAAACAGTAACTGTAAAAATTCTGAGAATCGGCGGGGAGAAGAGACCTTTCCATGGAAATCGATAAGCCAACAACGATAACTTGCAGTGTGATCGCCATTGATCAAGATGATCTCTACTACAGAGTTTGTTCCGTCTGTGAGAAGACTCTTCCCGACGAAGCAACAAATGATTGCAGATACTGCAACCGCAACAACACTTTCAACCCTAGTTCCAATGCTTCCAAGCGCCTATTTCGTGTTCTTGTAAGTAATTTTGCCTTCAATACTAATAATACCCTATTGTTTTCTTGCTCTCCAGCTTCGCTTGGCTTGTGTTTTGTTCTGATGAGGTTCTTGATTTTAGTATCTTTTTGTGGACTGTTCTGGTAATTGGTAATTCCTTGGCGCTTTAGTTTTGTTTGGAGTTTTGAGACATTGTGGAAAGATATAAGTTCGAAAGTAGATTAGTCTTGTTTGGGTGAAATTGGGGTTTGATCAAATAGTACATTGTATGTTTGCAGATGTCGATAGCTACGGACACGAAGGTGTTCGTGGTGATAATGTTTGATAGGGCTGCAAGGGTGTTGTTTGGTTGCTCGGCCGATGAGTTCTTTCATTTCGCCAAGACTCGGCCTTATGCTGGTACCAGTTTTGCTGTTATTTTGTGAAGTTTCTTGACAAGTAGCTTATCTTAAGCGGACACCTCGCGTTATGATGTTATTTTTTCATAGGTTGTTATGATAGATAGACATGTGGACACAAGGCTTCAATGTACCTCACCGTAGATTCAGAATTTTCTAATGACCTTGTATGAAATTGGTGTACTATGCCTTAGTGCAATGACTGAAGTCCCTAAGTTAGGAATTTGGCCTAATGAGTTTCTTCCACTATGCAATGATGATTTAGTGTGTTTTGTTTTCTAGAGGATTTATGGATTACTGTATCTGGTGTATTTTATTTGAATTTATCGAATGCTATGTTATTTTGTTATGTTGTCGTCCTTTTGTTCTTCAGTAACTCCTTTGTTTATGTAAGCTTGTGACTATTTATCCAATGCAATTTGAACGCTTTCTTATGTAACTTCATTTACTAGAAAATGTAATTGCAGCGATGGCAGCTGGTCGGATGCTGGAAGGAGAGATGCTGACGGTGACATTGTCAAAGCCCAAGAATGCTAATGCTCAGCATTTGCGTGTGACATCTGTTGTGCCTCTGCAGACTGGTTTTCAGCCTGTTATTCAGACCTTGAGAGAAGTATACCAAGTAAGAGGTGCTTCTTAATAGTCTTTATCGTGTTACTCCTCAGTTACATAGCAGCAGGGCATATCATTCAAATGTTATGTGCAATGTCCGACCTTGTAATCAACTTTTCTAGTCTGGTTAATGTGAAGTTTTTAATTAGATATCACACCCCCGCATTGCAAGTTTTTCATATGATATGACAATTCGTCTGAGGTTTCGTTGTAATTCTGAATTATAATTTGGCGTGGTTCGATAATTAATTATATATTATATTCTTGGCTGACCACAGACCAATCCGTAGCCATCATGTTGAGGTATCTGGAAGGGTGTACTTTTGAATTTTGATAGTATGGAAGTTGTGTCATCATCAGGCTCACAGGATTTGATAAAAAAATTAGTAACAGAGAAAGGGGCTAATATTGATGACTTGATATCCAGCAATTTAGCACCCTTCTTGGCAATATTTATTAATTTGGTTGTTTTAGCTAAATTAGATGTTGCATTATAGGAAGATTATCCATTACGTTACTCAAGTCTAGTGCAGTTGTGCATCATTTATCCGTAATGTCACTAAAGAGAGTATGCCATCCGGACCCGTAATTTTTTATAAGTATTTGGAAATGCCGATCAAAGCATCCTACTATGTAGATACAGGAACAGTAAAGTTTAGCTGAATCACTATCAACTCCTGGTTTTATGTTTGGGTACTCTTTAAAGAGGGCTTCCTTGTAACCACCTCTTTAGCATTTCTAGTGAATTCTTCGGTTGATCCATTGGAACCAGGTGACCAGCGTTATGGACTTTGAGAAAAGTCAGAGGACCATAGCTTTTTTGTAACCCAGCTTCCGCACCATCCACCTTAAATGGGGTAGTTGGAGCTGCTACATAGGCCTGGTGTCCGGACCATTCCAGAGCTTCTACCCATCTCGAGTTCCCTGATCAAGTAAAAACCCATTAGGCTAGTTTTCTAAAAACGTTTAATTGAGAAATTAATCTTTGAAGCATACCTAGCCAGTTGCAAATAAGATCATACTCTCCAGCATATATTAGTATCTTAACTCCATCTTGCAGTAGTGCAGGGAGGCCAACTGCGTAGTTTTTCATCCAGTCTCCTCTCATTGCATCATAAACTTCGCCACTGCATGAAACAAATTCTATGTCTCCAACACCCAAAGCTGTCTTCACTGACACTTGGTTGAGGAAATTTTCTGCGTTTGAGAAGTCATAGCACAAAGAACCGTAACATTGTTTCCGGATGTCGTAGTACTGGAACAAAGATATGTTGTGTTAGTTTATTTGCAAATATTGTTGAGGGCAAGTGTATATTTTTTCCCAAAATAATTGTTAGCTTACATTAATACCACTTTTCACGAAAGTAATTTCTTCGAAAATCTCTTGGCAGGTGTTCTCAGCCTGAGAGCAGGTTGTAGAACTGCTATTGGCTGCCATGAAAACTTATGATTAAGCCAAACACAAACATATTAACCCGCATTGAGTAGTTGAAATAATCAACTGTCAAGCAGGAGAGAGTGCATGAATACCCCCATGTCATGTAATTGAGTCCTTTCGAAAATTTAGAAATTTCTGGTGCAATGTGAAAAGAAAGGGTTTTAGTTAGAAAGTTCAATACACACCAAGGATAAAAAATGCTATTTCTGATCATCTGATCAAGATAACTATGGCAATAAAATGAGTTTTTTTTTCCTTGCTGTTATAATGGTTTTTAGCTGCTAAAAAGTGCTGATAGTTGATGTCATAGGAAAAAGGACTTACCGTAACATTGTTTTAGCTGGGCTTCACATGTTGCTGCCATTTTCTTGAGTTTGTCATACTCGGCCTTATCAACCAGTTTCATGTCATAAGCATAATCAGGATATGCTGGGTACTGGATCAATGGATTGGTCAATCCATTTCCAATAGCTATTCCCTGATTTGTATGACCAGTATATATTAGTTACGTACTCATGCTCAAGTACATTGTTGCATATGTTGATAAACATTGGCGACGTACTTTAAGGTTTATCGGTATCCCAGCTTTAGCTTTGTTCTTCTGTTGAACCTGAGCAGCAAAAGCAGGGATGTAGTGCCCAGCATATGATTCACCGGTGATGTAAAAGTTGTTCTTCGCGTACTGTGGATGCTTCTCAAAAAATGCCTGGCATATTGTTAATAATTCTGTTAGATTACATATTACATCTTATTGATGGAATGACCTTGTTGGATTTAGAAACAGACCTGCAGGAAGTCATAGAAGTCAAAACCGGCTTGGTCGGAGCTGCTGCGTATGTCATCACTACTAGTAGAATAACTGAAACCGGTCCCCGTTGGCTGGTCCACATATATAAGGTTTGATTCCTGCCACATCATGTCACACATTAAACTACTTGAAAAACAATATTTTCTGACGAGGATTTTCTGTATGTATATTCTCCCTGTCCATTCAGTGATGTTGAATGAATATAACAATTCACAGAACTTTATGCTAAGATAGTAGAATATGATAGAGACTTCTGTGATAGTCTTTTTGCCACTGTAAAGATTTCTGATTGATTCCATTATGTGATCATGAATCTCATATTGATCATGGCTTCCTTATCCCATGGCGTATAATGTGTCGTGTGTTGGCTTGCGTGAGAATACTTGCGAAAATTTATGATCTAGTGATGAAAAAAATTCACGCATGAGTGGGAGAAATGTTTTCGTACCGTGTCCCACCCGTAGTCGTTCCAGACAAGCGACAAGTCGTCTGACAAGTGAAAAGGACCATTTTCATAGAACAAAGCCAGTGAGCCACTGCATCCAGGTCCTCCAGTTAACCATATCACAACAGGTACGTCACTACTTTTATTTCTCGACTCGAAGAAAAAATAGAACATCCTGCAAAGATGAAAACCGTTATTATGAGTCCATTGACATGTATCCATTCTCGAACCTGACATGATTTGATCTGAACAGAGTGTGTTTAAAAATACCTGGCGCCTTTGGTGTGTGGAAGTCTATAGTAACCGGCATGGTGACCAAGGTCCTGGACAGTACCATTGGTTTCAGCAGCTAAGGACTTTGCTATGTTGGGGAACTGGAACTGCCTTTCGACGAGTCGTGATGGTTCAGTTTCCACAGGTTCATCTTGTACTATGTTGGCATCGAGTCCAGGGAACAAGTTGAATCCCCTGATCAATCTTTCGGCTTGTTTCGACCGGCCAGACTGTGGTGTCCAAGATGGTGACTGGTTAAGGTTTCTTGCTTTTGCAGAAAAGGCTGAGAAGATGAGAAGTGAAAGGAGAAAGCATGAAAAAGTAGGCATCTTGTTCATCATCATCATCAACATTCTTGGCAGATTGGAATTTGGTGGCTTAATCATGTAAAAATCTTCACTAATTTATAGGCAAAAAGACAATGGGAAATGCATATCAATGTCTATTCATGTACTGTAGCATTCATTAAAAGAGGAAAGTTACAAAATTATGAAATTTACAGTTGGTTCATCTCTTTTAAAGAATGATTTATTTCCTT
>JAQRGC012124096.1:0-13913 GCA_028659135.1 Plantago lanceolata
TCCAAAAGCACGATTTCCACCTAAATCCTGAAAATACTAAAAGAAAAGGGAAACGTGACACTATTCTAATAAAATGCAATAAAAATGCATGCAAGAGGATAGCTTAGAAGGTGAAAAAGAATCAAATAAAGTGTAAAAACACTTGTCATCAATCAACTGCAAGAACTGAACGAGCATTTTCTACCATGAAGCTAGTCAAAACAATTCTCCGTAATAAGATGGAATCTGAATACTTTGGAGATTCATTGTCCATTTATATTGAACGTGAGATGTCTCAAAGCAGTGAGTTGGTAATTGATGAGTCTTATAAGAGAAATCATCGTAGAGTTCAACTTCAATAACGCCCACTTTGTTTAAGGTGATGGTATGTAGTCCATTTTAGTTTAGAGAATAAAATAAAAGGTCCTTGCAAAATTCTTCTTTCTCTGTGGATTTCATTTGTGGTTTTTCTTCTTCTTCTTAACAAATTATGGTTGAGATGGTGTCAGTTTTGCGTGGGAGCATGTAATTTTTTTTTTTTGTTTCTCCAGCCTCCCGTTCTTTTGTTGCTTGTTTATTAAATCAAGTTGGTGTACACATTTTTTTCATTAGATAAATTACACATGTGGCTATTAGTCTATTACACATGACATGGTTGACCTGGCCGGAGTAAGTGATAAGGAATTCTGGATATATTGGTATTTGTTGTGGTGTGCAGAATTCTCGATATATATAGTATGTAGTGTTCTGGAATTGTAATGGGAAAAGCTTATATGATGTTGGGTTGAATTTTTTATTAATGAAGTGATGTTTTGGTTCATTAAAAGTAAGATGTGTGATTTTGGAAGACCTACAAACTTGTTTCATTGTTTGTTTAATTTTGATTCTATTAGTTTTCAGTTTACTATATTTGCCTCAATTTTTCATGCTTGGTTGGAGACGACTTGGAGCTGGAACTTGCGTTTGCCCGTAAGGTATGCATTCCTAAGTCTTTCCTTATTTATTTTTGAGTGTTAATTACGTTTCTTTACTTACTTTATGTTTTACTTTTTTTTTAATATGTTATATATAAGGATGTGTAGAAAAATATTTGTGAAGTACTTTATTTTTAAAAAAAAATTGATCTAAATTGTCCATCACTCCATCTTATTATTAGTCACATGTGATAATTCATCCTCACTCCGCCCCTACTTATGATTTAATAGTTTTATGGAGTAAGTGGAGTGTTGTATTTGTTTAGCTACTTTACTTTTACTCATTTATTATCTCACTTATACACTTACTTAAACTTAAAACGATTAACCACTCGTAAACCCATCAATCAATAAAAGTAATATTTCGTATTTAGTAAAAAAGTTTAGAATTTTGTTTAAACAACAGACAAGTTTGATTGATTCTGAAACTCAAGTAAGGTGTTAGAAAGTACATAACATATTGAGAGTGAGAATCCTGCAGCGGCTGTGGATGGGATCGATAAATGAAATATTTATCCAACTTAGCCTGCATATATTTGATAAAATTCAGATGCAAAATGACTGACACACAAGTTGTTTGACTTTTCATACACAACCAAAATCAAACCCTTTTAACCCTTTTATTCAACTTTAGTTTATACAAGTCTCATGTAACTTGACATGCATCAATTTTAGTAAACAACATTTTACTACTAGTACTAGTACTAGTTTTAAATGTTGAAATGGTTGACATAATGGTACTATAAAACACAAAAACACACACACAATAGGAGAATGTTGGATTAGGAATCTTGACAGTGACAAACATCAATGTAACTTACAAGCAAATAATTCACATTTACCAATAGATTAGTCACTCAATAGTAAGAAATTAATTAATTAATTCTCATCTAACAAAGGAGTACTCAATTTATATGTTAATCATCAGATTGTACATGCATTTTATGCTGGTGTTTTCGGTTAAATCTCACTGTAACGTGACAACCAAATTAATGTCGTAGCTAGTATCAGTACTACTGTTCAAACTAAATAGTCACAATATTTATGAATTGTACTGTACAAAGTACAAACCACAAACCATTACATTCGAGTCCTATATTTATAAAGTTCTTTTAGTACGAGTATATGTTATCTCGGCTATACGCAAATTTTTTTTTTGAAACGGCAAAATTTTCAATTTATAAATAGAAAAAGCATAAGAAATGCTCGAGAATAAGTACAAAGACGCTACCAGATCTAACCAAGATTCAAACACCGAGAGAAACAATCTAAACCTATTGACCCTAAACCCTCGAACCGAGACCACGTCAATCAACACCAAGACCTTTTCAACCACCACCTCGAGAGACTGTACCGCACAATCAATGTAAACGAAAGCCTAAACCAACATCCGATCTCGGCTATACGCAATGACTTTTACTACGTACCAAATTAACAACACTGACAACTCGTTAACATGTTCTTTTTCTTTCTAATTAAACTAAACGGCAAAATAAATTTATTAATAGCAACGAAACAAGTATGAATACGACCAACATTATACATGTACGCGATGTCGTGTGGTCTTGATCCTTCCACAGGTTACCTATTTTTATTGATGTACATTGGCCTCCTACTCCCTACGTACTTCAACTTCGACATGGAATGGTCCTTCATGATCACCTTCAAATTGGTAATAGTACATGCACACTTATGGATGATGACTTGCTATCTACATATACTTGTGTCCTTGTTGCATCAAATGCATCTCCTTTTTCTATTAAACATAGCTCTTGTATTGGTGGTTTGACATATTTTGGTGTCTCAACAATCCCAAATTGGGACATGACCTTGCAATTTCACTTCTAAACCCTAATAAACTTCAATTATAATTTTTAATCATCTCATCTCGAAATACTCAACTATTACTTCTCCGAGTTCAACGTTAGCCAGATTAGCACAAACCCTGTCCCAATAATTTCATCCGGAAATCCACTCGGATCCACCAGTTGCTACCATTTCATCAAGTCCTTTTCATTTTTCTCAACCTATTTGGTTGACTAGGTCATGGATGGGATATATATAATTAAGAATAAGGTAGGTAGAAAATAAAAGAAAAGAAAAGAAAAAGGACTGGCAGATAAACTGTGAAAGGATCTGAACCTGAAAAAAAGGTTGACTCTTTAGTCCCTGAACTCTAGAAGTTTGAAAACTCACCGATGATTGCGGCAATTATTCCCCTCTTTCTTCCAAACAAACCCTAAATAATATTTTTAAATTTCTTTATTTGTTTAAATCAAATTTTAAATAAATGTATTAGACATGGTCTTCTCTGTGTCATCACATGATCTATGTGAAAGTCAAAGTCAACAGCTTTAATGTTCTTACCCACAGTGATTTTAATATTATTATTCAGTAGAAAAATATTTGAATTGATTCCGTAATTTTTAAGATATCATGGGTATATTTTGGATTTTAAAAAGTTTAACGCGTCAAAACATTAAAAGCAGACAAATCCGGGTCGGGACAAAATCAGCTTCGTTTTGCGTGTACGTCTCTGTTCTAAATAATTACTGCTTCGGTATGTATGTGATGTGGGTGGGTCATTTTTTGATTCACTTTCCCTTTCGGGTCCAGAAAGTTAAATCGGGTTCATCCCGTTTTATTTACTTTCCCTTTTTGTTATTTTCACCTTTTACGATCCTGCTTTTTTTACTTTGTCATTTACGTTAAGTGATCGAATATGGTCAACTCTAAACCTTTTTCTTTAGGGTAGTTAGGGTAGTGTATGTAGGAGGAAAACAATCTAATTATCAATTAGCAATTGCAAATTTATTACTTGTGGGTTGAATTATGGTCTTACTAACTATTCGAGTTGAGTATAATACGATCAGGTAGAGCTTCTTTCAAGCCAGGCAGCAAGACTTCTTAAAGAGGAGTTTCATATATGGTGAGAACGGGTGAAGTGTGGTTTCACACCCAAAGGAAGATCGGGCAACATGGTCCAAGCCGGCCATTGGAAACCTAAATGTACCAATAAGGATGCTCAGCCTAGTCTTGGCCAGATAGAAGGGGCCACCTCCACCTTATGAGTTGATGGCTGATCGATGAGATTTCGAATTTTCTAGAAACTAGTCCCTACTTTTATTTATAAATAATTCCCAGTTGACAATTATAAGGCATTGTATTTATTACTATTATCTACTTGCGCAATTGGGATTTGAGGCAATCAACCACCTCCTTTCCTTTCACCAGTTAACCCACTACTCGACTTGCCCTAGGAAAAGTAATAAAATGCTAACCCATTCTCTTCTTACTATAAAAGGAACTCACGTGTGGAAACGAACATCAACTGCATTTCAATAGCATCGAATGTATGGGGTTAATTCTTTGCCAAGTACTATGAGAAACGAAATATACGTATAAAGATATACAAAATGAAAAAAAAAAAATTAAATAGGAGTAGTTAGTACTACAAGTCTACAACATCAGCATGAATTATAACATCCACCCATTTCCTAATATCAGTAAGCTCAATTTGTTTTTCCATTTATGTACACAGCAACAAAAAAACAACAAATCAAAAGTAGTAAATTGTTTTAGAGAAAAATACATGGTTATGGATGGGCCACAAAGAGTCTTGAATGTGAATGGTCCATTTCAAGGTTCTACGAGTTCAACTGTCAACACGGTTTTAGCAACCCAAGTAAATGACCCTCAAGTCAAAACTCATAAGGGCCCATTCTCTTGTAATACCAACAAAACATATGCCCCAACAACAATATTCTCCATACATAACATTTTGAGCTTTTCACACCTCTTATTTGTGGGTTCGTTCCACATTACGGTTTTTTTTAGAAACATCCCGACATTTATAACATGTACTGTACAGTTTTGTTTAACCGCGGATTAGAGCTTCACCTTACCTTAACCTGCTTCCAACTAGACCGATATGCAGTTACAACTTTGCCACATCTGACCGATGTTTTATTATTCACTAATGGAAGAAATTTACCACAACTCTAATACCGCAGTCGCAACCTTTACTCATCAGTTAGATAGAATTACAAAAATGTAAGAGTAAAATGCTTCGCAGTCATCAAGTCATATCGTAGATAATGAGTTTGACCGCAGCTTTGGATCCAAATTAATGGTCTCCATCTTCAGGTCAAGACTTGAAATGCTAAGTCATCTAAGCATTGCATCCAGACAGAAATTCACTTTTACATAAAATTCCAATATTCCATATAATGACGTGATTTATCACTCTCATTTTCTCCGTATGTTAACAATGACTTTTCCATCACTATTTTTCAAATCAAACTGATACAAAACCAACTGAAAAAGAGGGGTCATCGGTGTTTAAGATCAGCAACGGTTTTCAGGGATCATACCTATCGGGCCTCCCAGGCACCATCATGTCCTAGCAGTACCCAGACGTAGAATAGCACATAGGGGTTAAGCGGAATGTTAAGACCATCAACGGCAGAGAGAGAAAATAACTGAGCTAAAATTGAATGGTATAAAACATAAAATGAAGTCGTATGTTAAGGCCACTAACAGGGGTCGTTAAGCATATCACGAACAAACAGACCAGGTTCATTATTAGACCTTTTGACTAAGAATGATCAACATGATCTCACAGAAATGTTCAGTTCAGTTCATCTACGCCCAGTCCACAGAGGAAAGAATCTTCCTAAAACAAAGGCTCAGTTCATTTAGGACTTTGACATTTGCCTCTAGAACTGTAAGCTAGTAGTATATCCTAAATGAACAAAAAGTATAATCAAGAAAAACAAACCTACTACAATAATGTAGGGCAGAAGATACCCTCCTACAGTTGGGAACCTCAAAAAAGTACTTAGTATTCAAACTTGGATTAAGATAGAAATCATAAAAGATGCTTAATTTTGTCTCCACACACGCATGCTATGTTCTTAGTTTAAATTAGCAGTACTGGTACTAACCTAAACTAATGTAATACAGTAGTAGTAGTCAAGAAGCAGGATGTTTCAAATTGTCAAAAGTAGGGTACTTTTGACCTCCAGGCACCAAGACTATGTCAAGCTTGCCTTTCATTAAACAAATAAATGCATATACTACTAGTATAGTAAATTGCTTCAATCAAGCTTTAGTCATAGGAGCTCCGATCCCGATGTGGAGTTTAGTACAAAAGTTAATATATTTAAGGCATAAAAGTGACACCTTCTCTCACAAAAAGACTCATAATTTTGATGATCAAGACAGAAAGCAAATGCTGAGTGAGACTACCATTATAGTAGCTATCTTGTGGTACCCGCTCCAACCAGTTTGAATTCAAACACACACATTTAGATTAATTCAGATTCAGATGTTACATCTCTAGATCCAGACATAGTTCATCACAAATGGCTACCGCTCTATCTAGATTCTAGAGTGACACAGCAGAAACGATTATAAAAGACTAATAATGTATCAGTCATGCGAAATAAGATAAACGATGGATACCATGGTGTCATAAAAATCCGATGAGATAGTCATATGGTGTGCAACAGGAAACATATTTATCCAGCATCAAGCAGGGCAAAATACAGATATAGTTGGAAACAAATTTGTCGAGCAAAACCAAAATTTGGATGGACCACAAAGCACAAATTTGACACTCATAGTTATCTTAATAATAAAGATAATTGACCAATTAAAAGTTTGACAGGGTGACTGAGGCATACTCTAGACATGTAGATTCATTCCCCACCTAGTAGAATTATGACTCGACCGCGGTAGGAGTTGCAGCTTGTCTGACTCTTCGTTGGTGTACATCCCAGTTATATACACGAGCAATAGTGACCTGGCAGAAATTTATGAAAGTAAGACATCAAGGCAGAGCAAAATATGAATTAAGTGTCAAATTGATATTTGTATGATATGCTATATCATTTTTATATAGATTTTACATACAAATACAAGCAAAAGAGACTTGTTCACTGGAAACTAGAACCTGTGGCTCTCTCTCAAAGCTATGCTGCATAACACAAGAATTATCCAAGTAGTTTCCTAACATGAACTGAACTCTAGTTGAAACTTCCTAACATATTGAAAGCTAAGCTACATATAATACCAGAAGACATAAAAATCTGAAAAGGGGTTCTAATTCTTATGATCCCACACTCAGGCCTTCATATTGTATCCTCCCTCACTTCCTAGCCCTGGTAGCAAATAGACTAGACAACACCCAAAGGCATTTCTGATAGGTGAGAGTAAAAACATTTCGATTTGATGAAATAGCAAAATGTATGCATTCCCGTCAAGGATGGCAATCATAGTCACCATAGGCATGTCTTATTTAACAAGGTAATAGATGGCGTTGGTTAGAGGTTATGGGCAGTTGGAAATGAAAAGAGTCTTCGGTATCTCCTTGCGAGTTGACGGATATCATGATTCTTGGGAGGTGCTTTTGCGATGAGCGGAATAAGTTGCATACGGGTCGAATACTAGGTTCTGCTATGATAGGTGAAAGGCCTTTTGCTACACTTTTTAATATCACAAACCGTCCCGAGGCTACTGTAAACCAAATAGTGGTGAAGTTCGCTGGAAAAACTGATGGGAAATCTGAGCTATTTGATATTCTAATGACCTGCCCTTAGGGAGTATGTTATTGGCCAGTGGGATAGAAACAGATGGTCTTCCACGAATGATGGGGTTTCACAGTTCAGACTCTGGGCCTACTATAACTCTCTGGCAATCTCTATAGAAAAGAATTCACCTGGAAGTTTATGATCTGGAGAAATTTTCCCATAGTGTACACTTCGAAAGATGCACTGCTGAAGGTGTCGACGACAGATCATTTCCGTTATTGCGGTTCATAGTTGTCAATTAGTGCTTTCATGTGACAGCGAATCAGCTGACAGCTTCTCCTTCATACTAAGGTGGCTTGATTACTTTGGCATTACATTTCGGGTACTGGTGATCTTTCCTAGACTCTCAGGGCATGGAAAAGAAATTTCATAAATGAGGATAGAAAGGTTCATTGGAATCTTATCCCCGGATGTGTCTTAAGTGCCCATGGAGAGAAACAATAATTGGTCTAATAACTGTGGATTGGATGATTAGAAATTCCTTCTTTTAGTTGTTGCTTTAATAATTTACTGCCATAGCTATAACCTCCCTCATCTGAAGTTCACAATTTACTTTCTTGCTCTATCCAAATTCCAATATATGGTTTCGTGACTTCGTGTATTATTTTCCTCCATCAATAAACTTACGATTTACCTAAAAAGAAATAGTAATAAATAAAATCTAGGTTATGGATCTGATTTGCTTCATACTGAACTTATAAAGTTGTAAGTTAATATAACATCATGCAAACCCGATAGCCTGACGAACTTTCTAATATACTCCGTATGGATGCATCATGATAAGGCATCCGTCATAGTCCAACCAGATAAGAAAGTGTCAGCACTATACACAAAAGGGTCTAGATCATTGTCACTAATAGCAGAATCCAGGTACCGTGTCACAGTTTAGGACTCGGCTGTTGCAGAGATGTCCGCAGGACAGCAGTAGCACAGTTTAATGGTGTGGAAGAAAGCCAGAAATCCAAGGATCGCACATCCTGTAGCAGCACAACATTGAATTCTATGGCACAATCACCAACTCGACCCCAATCTAACCTAATTATAAATGTGATTTCTCCTCCTTTCTTTTCAGTTCTCCCCTTCCCTGCTCTGTCTGTCAACTCTCTCCCTGTCCGTGCTTGGGTGTCTTCTCACCTACTTCAACCCCGGCCGCCCAGTCACCTCCGGCGACACTGCCAGCTTTTGCAACCCCAATAGCAAATATGGTAGATGCTACGTTAACTTTATTTTTCAATTTTCAGAAGTTTTGTTGAATTAAATTCGGACTTCTCCTTAATTATTGTTAACCAAAATTTTGTTCGTAAACTTTACCTCCTTAGAGCGAGCTAAATCTCGGTTTCCTTTTGGGTTTAACAATTAAATTCGTAGACTTCCTGAGGCTTCAAGTTAAGTCCCACCCCAGATGATACAGTTCAACCATATTAAGTAGGGAAACACAGAGACTTAATCTCTATCAAAACTCAGAAGTCCAAAACCAGAAACAATAAATGAATAGTAATTTCCGGTTATTTTATGATAGCTTGATCTCGTTCCTTTATTCACATTGCTATGCTTATCTTTAAAAATAATAAAATGATATACTATTATTTACTGTTTACATCTTAGATACCATTTAAAGATATCTTCAGCTGATTTAATTAACTACTCCTACTACACAAAAATAAAGAACACAAAATAGCATAAAGAGAAACAAATTTGGTACTCAGCACGAGTCATGCCAGTAATAGAAACGAGACCAAGCGAAACATTAAAGACTCAGCCTCACTCTAAGGAAATTTTCCCTTGAAGCTATCGACCAAAGCTCTATATTTGTTTCAAAACTCTCATGGCGTGCATAAATTTTGACAACCGAAAACCAAACCGAATGAATATGGTTTGGTTTAATCTTGTGGTTAAAATTTAAATTTTTGTTTCTTTTGTTCTGTCAGTTTACCAGAACAGTGCAGACCCATAATTCAGACGTTCAAAATTATTTGATAACTTATTTTTATTGCATTTTCCAAAACTATACAATTAAGAGAAGACAAGTTACCTGAGTAATTGTTACTTGGTCTCTTAAAAATTGTAGATCAGCTACAAGAACTTCTAAACTTGCTTTTGCATTCTCCAAGTTCTTCTCGAGAAGGCTAGTTGCCTAGACATTAAAGGTCTAAAGAAATTATATCACAAGCCAAATAGTATATGGAAGTCTAAGAAACAGGATATATCACGTAATAAGTACGAAAAATACCTCTTCACATGAATATTCCAGCATGACATTTGCTCCGAGCCATAGGCACACAGAATCAGCATCTTCAACACGAGCTCGTGAGTAAATGCCTTCTGACACTTCAAAATCAGCAACCATAGCCTGCAAGTAGAACAAAGCTCAAAAATGCAACCATGACACCAACTGATAACTAGCACTATATAGCTTTCATTAAATATTTTATTTTTAGGCCACACACTATATTGTCAGTTGGTGTTCTTAGACTCATGAACGTAATACCTCTAGGTAGCTAGCTGGAGACAAACAAATCATGTTTGACTGAGACTGAGTTATTAAGTCAATATTCTGGTCACTTTGCAAAAAGAGTCATATTGCGCACAGATTTGTGATTTTGAATGTGAAGCAACCAGAATACTAGCAGTTTCTTTCTATTTCAGGATGACATGATATTGTACATACGCAGGTATTTCGTTCTCAATGAACTGAAGCATCATAATGATTCCCTTCATAAAATTGAACTTCCCCTTGACGGGTTGTTCGTCACTTTGTCCATTGGCTAATAGCTATTACTTTGTTTCTTTATACTATATTATGTCCAGACTCCTAATTATTTCTAGTATGTATGTCTGGGATTATCTAGTTGATCCTCATTTTGGGCTCTCAGCAATCATGATTGATCGCAGTTCCAGTCTCCTAAAGAAACTACAATACTCACTTACATATTTACTTAAAGGGCAATCTTCAACTCACTGTAGATCGCCCTTTCTAGAATGGAAAAGGAATTTTCATTTAGTAATTAATTAATCCTGCGATGAACTATAGTATATGACTTCCATAGTACTGCTGTTAAACTACATTGGGTGGAACTGCAATTCTGTTTCTTAACAACAAAATAATACTAGATACAAATTTACTTGGGGAAAATGTACATAAAAATTGTTATGTGTTAGGTCCTGTTGTTTTGTATGCATAAGCTTTCAGCATGCTGAATGGAGATTTTAAGATATCAATACAAACCTCACCAGTACCCTTCTTAGCTTGTAGAGTTGCCACCACATCTAAGCACTTCTCAATGTCAGGAATTTTGGCCTGTTGCAGAACCATGTAAAAAACTCCATCTCAGATTTATCCAGAAAAGAAATAGAGGAAACACCACAAGATTGATACAGATCATTCAGTTATGGCTTCCTTATCTAGCAATGATGGCAAACATAACTACATTTGCAGAATACCATGACAAGGCAGAATGTGAAATAATCAAAACTATTGGTGATTGGAAATTTTATCAGCTAGAGCTGCCAGGATACTCATTTCCAGAGCATATACTAGAACAATTCGACATATCAGTAAGTTGCATATGAGATTTGACCTGTAGATCCCTCTGCTGCGCAAGAAGTTTCATTTCCACAACTCTGTACTGCTGAAGCCTGAAAAACATTTCTGTCACATGTTAATCTACATACAGAAATAAATCAGTTTAATGAACAAAAGTAAATACTCCATACACAAAAACACACATGTTAATCTACATGGAATCTCACAACACTTGTTTGTTTATGTACCCAATACACAATAATATTTGTTCAAATTATTATTATCCATTTACAAGAGCTTCTCTTTGTAACACGAAAACAGGAGGAAAGCATAATCTATAACTGTGAACTACTGTCACCCAAAAATCTACATTTCTATCAATTATCAGGATTTATATAGAAATATTGAACACTATATTCTTTCATTTTCATATCTCTAAAAGTAGTTTCAACAGGGGTGTTTAGAAATATCACTTGACGGACAGATGTCATAACTAGTCCAAACATGCACACTTGCCAACAGCTCAGGTGCAACATTTTTCAGTTACTAACAGATTAAAAAGAAAAGAATCCTTCAGTTGTGAATCTCAATCTGAAATGTGGAATTTTATATGCAATATGAACTTGCCTCATAAAATTAAATAGCGTGTTTCACTAGGAAGGAGTTACAATGATGTTCTTTTACCCATAATATTCTTCACACCCGGGAGCTAGTAGAAAGATATTCTAAGAGGAATATTTCCCAGAGATGCACCTTTTAAGATCGATTTAAACAAAGGGTATATGGAATAGGTGTTCTAAGGAAGAACTGTTGTGGGTTTTTGGGTTAAACATAATTAGACCAAGTGGGTTTTGCGTATGTACAGAATTAATATACTCTATAAGCATCAATGGTGGATTGCACGCGTTAGAGACTCTGCCAAGGAGATCTTATGTACCATTAACTATATGAGCGGAGCATGAAATTTCATGTCAGCTTTTAAGCATGGTTCTACGCAATGGGTTTAAATAAAATCTCAAATTTCCAAGGAATGAAATATGAACCATGTATGCTATCTAGGCTTGCTTGTGTTATGCACAGGCCATATCTCATTTGAAGGCATTATCTTACAGAGCTTTCAAAAACACTCTTCTGATTTAGGACTACAAATCAATACCAGCAAAAGCATAAATCAACTGGGAAAAGTTTCTAGGGCCCCAAGCAAAAATATCTAACATTTGGTATTTCCTGAGAGATCTATTCCAGTTGGATATAACCTGGGGCTGCGAGTACCTCGACTCTCCAGATAATTGAACATTTCTAATTATGAACCTTGGAAGTTCAGATCATAAATACACAATATGTGGTGTTGGTTGGTCTGCACTCTGCAGGGTGTCTTAGCTAAAACAGTACAAATAGTATTCGCTATCATATAAAGTATTCGACGATTTTGTAGACAGATCTTCCCTCTGATCAGCAAGTATAAAGTTGAGTTTTTTTATGTAGAAGCTTTCTTTCGCCAGGGAAGTAAGTGAAAATTTAGAAGACCCACACTGCTCAGGAATAACAACTTCTGGATACTTAAGTGGGACACGCAAAGTCATACCTAAAGATATGGACCCTAACTGACTAACTGAGAATTTGCTAAAGAAGGTATAGACATGGAGAAGACTACCATGGGCACTAGACCATGAGTGATTCCACTAGAGGTTTATGTAGCTATCCCTATTTCAGTAAAAGAGACTTAGCTTTAGCTTTTGGTGGTGGTGTTGTATGGTAATGGTATAAATACAAAGTTTTAGAAATAGAAACTGATCACAGAATGACAGAATCACCTAACAGTAACAAGCACATTATCCTTTTCAAAGTAACAGCGCCCACATTTAATTACAACGAATAAATAAGTCAATGTGATCAAGTCCTAGCAGACCCCAACTATCAAGAAAAATAAAAACATAAAACTTTTCCCATCACGTTTTAAGAATGTAACAACTACACAGACAAACGGTTCCACAAAAATCAAAACAACTCTGCGAATAAACCAATTGAACCAAGCTATTAAAGCCAATAACGAAGCTTCACGAATAGAAAATGTCCTGTCAGAACTAAAACCTAGAACCCACACACGTCACCAACTTTTTCAATAAAACCAAGTTGAAACCTCTATGATAAGTTTTGTTATGTATGGCCAGGTGATTTTCCATAACATTTCAAAACCAAAATTACTACTCGACTTACGCGAATGCATTTCGAACCAACAGAAATATCATTGAACTAAAAAAACATAAAATGCACCAATAATTTCACAAAACAAAAAGAGAAAATTAAAGTCGATCATATACATACATGAAATAAGCTAATCGGAAAAAAAGGAAAACCTTTCTTGTAGAAAAGCAAGGGCTGAGTTAACGTCGAGATTCAATTGGTTGAGGTAGCTCTGCACGTCCTGCACAAATTGCGCCGCCGGAATACCTCTTCTCTCCGGCGCGGTATCTGAAGTTGAAGCTGACGTCGACATACCGGCGACCTAGTTCGGTGAAGTGTTTCGGTATATGTTTTCTCAGCTTTTCGACTGTGTTTTGAGAGTTGAGACTGAGAATTTGGGGGTTTTTTGATTTTGTATTCAGGTTGAAGAAGAAGAAGGCGAAGTCAAGGGTGTTGACTAAAGCGTTATGTTTAAGAATATTGATCTAAAGTCGTGTGTTGATGAACGATTTATGCAGGTTGGGCTTGGGCCTATGGCTGTTTTATGTATTGGTAATTAGGGCTGTAAACGAAACGAGCGTTCGCGAAATGTTCGCGAAATTGCTCGGTCAACGCTCGGTTCGTGTTCGGTTCGGTCAAAATCGAACAGTTCGCGAACAA